>SJJU01008067.1:0-13264 GCA_012932125.1 Conopomorpha cramerella
GGTACAAAGGCAACTTGTTATGGCAAAACAAATGTTTGCCTGGTCAGCTAGTAAATATTAGTATAGATAAGTAGGATTTCTCACACCACCACCGTGGGATTATTTTTTGTATTGTATTGTATATATATTTATTTACTAACTTAAGAACTAACACACCAACATTATAAAAGAAATACAATTAAAACAACAATCAAAAATATAAAAAAATAACTATATTAAATAACAAAAAAATAACTATATTTCAAAAACAACTCGAGTTTCAGGATTTCCAATGACAATGAAAAAAAAAATGCATTAACTTTATCAAAAAAAATAATCTTTAATACATAATATAGCGTACATATTTGTACAGATCGCTAGACCATAACAGCCATTGTCATTTTGACAATGGTCTCATTGTGCCCGTTTGACAATTTGTCCGAATATTCGTGCGACACTTTTTTTTTTACCTATTGCTTAATGGTTCACTAAAAATAAATTTCAGTGACATTTATACAAAAACTAGCAAACCCGGCGAACTCCGTTTCGCCACCAGATGGGTTCGTTTCGTTTACCCGCTTTTCTGTTGAATTTTTTCCTGAATTTTCTTTGCTATAAACCTCACGGAGCCCGAGACCTTTCCAACGAATGCAAAACCGTGGAAATCGGTTCGTGCGTTATGGAGTTATAGCGTCAGGGAGGAAAACCCGACTTATTTTTATATAGTAGATAGTCAAAGTCATCTATCTCTCTGCGTTTTCACTACCTACTAACTTCGGGGAAACACAGTTTAAAACAATAGAAGTGTTCAATCATTTTTTAATGAAACGCGCACAGACATAATAACTCAATATTGTTCACCGGGTATATAGGCGCGAATATAACCAAAGGTCCACTCGTGACCACGACGCATGCAACTGCGTCGAAACGTCGAGTAAAATAACAAAGGTAAGCTCGAGCTTGTCTTTGGTTATAGGTATTCGCGCCTATATACCCGGTGAACAATATTGAGTTAATAGAAGTGTTATTTCTATCGCGTTAAAGGTCGGGAACATGGTTTTGACAAAGACTCGACAAGATTTTGACAAAGTGAATTCTAAGTTTTCTTTTTAAATCTCACTAAAAAGATGTATTAGCGGCCAATACTTGGTAGCTCAATTAAATTTTTCATAACGACGAACCCAAAACAAAAATAGAACCATCACTGGCCACTAACAATATTAGAGAAAAAAAACATAGAAATTGAAAAAAAAAAGGAAACAATAGACCCGCGAAAAAACGCAAGTCACACCCAAGGGCAGAGTGTAAGTAAATAACGTTAACTGGCTTCAGGTGAACCCGGCGTTTGTTGAGTTAAGTTAAGGTTAAGTTAGCGGGAGCTTTGTGACCGGGGGTAATAGGGGTGGGGTCGTGATGGGGTGGACTAGTGATGGGAAACGTTCTATCGATAGTCTGTTTGTTTTAGAATAGTGTTGCGGACATTTTTTAGTTTCACTTTATTACACAGTATTACATACACATCTTTGTGACAGTTTGTTATTAACTTAATCGTAAGTCAAGAAATTCGTACACTATTTTTATTTTTTGTATATGGCTTCTAATTGTTTTACCTTATTCTTAGACTCTCTTTAACAAGAAACATAACATATAGATACTAATTAAATATACATTTTATAATAGAAAAATTGGTCTCTGTACATTTTTAAATTGCACTTTTTTTACTATGAACACTCCAATCTTTGTATTTGCATCGCTTGACTGACATTAGATAGCTAAAGTACAGTTAGTTAAACGTGTGCTTCGCTTTATGCAAATCAAAAGCTAATAAAAGCCGTAGTTTTATATAAATCGCGGTTTTGCGGTTGGAAACTTTCAAATGGTAATATGCTACGGTTATTTGATAGCTTTCTTATGACTAAAAGTGTCTTCAAGCAGTTTTCGTTCTGTTTAAATAGAAAAGATGAACTTTACGATCTAGTTTTGCAAGTGATCTATAATGTGCCTAGATGTAGCTGTATCAGTGTCCATGTGTTTATTATAACATAATTGTTCTAAACAATGTTTTTTTTTATATTAAATCCACAATTTAACATCATTAGCACATCTGTCATGCTATTTTTTCTATCAGATGGTTTTTTTAAATCCTGTACCTGTATGTATAATAACATAACCTTGTATGAAAAAAAATGGTGAAAAATAAAGTATAATAAAACACACATATTTTACACAAAAGTCGCATCGATACGTAACATTATCGACAACAGAACCTCATCGACAACCTCCCACCCCTATTTCAACGGTGACGCAACTGTTTCGCACCCCTCTCCGACATCGCTCCGCCCCCTCTCACGCCATCTGCTGACAAAATCACCGAATCATTTATCATTTACTTCGAACCCTTATTAGTATAAATCACCCTCTAGTCATGGCTCAAACGAAATTGGTTAGAATGATATGAAATTTTACGTACCTACATAGGGATATAATGTATATATTTTTTTATATATGTTAGGGTGTGAAAGATGTTCTAACACATCAGTTAGATTAGAGACCGTGTCTAACATCACCTCTGACACATTAGTCTTGAGCTTAAAGCTCCTAAAGTAACTCCGTCGCAGCGCAAGCTTTCGATCTTTAAAACGAAATCTTTATTTTATTCTGTAGTGGTTCGAAAGTTTCAGAGAAAACATTTCTATTAAGATATATCTGTTTTTTTTACTTCAACCTAAGTGACTTAATTTTAAGATTTGTATAATTAGTATTTTAGGAACAAAGAAGACTTTCAGACCGCTCAAGCAAAACTGAACTTTTGTAGCTTTATTTCTAACACGATTCAAATCTATAAGATTCATTTTGGCAAATTTATAGAGACGGGTGTAGAGATGTAATTAAACACTGACGTTATGTTACAGACTGTTCGTTTATTCGGAGTCAATGCGATTATATATTGTTACACATTTCCTTATATGGGGAGCACATCATACTACACTATATAATAAGACAATAAGCAAGATGACTAATCTTCTCTTCTCTTCTTCCAACAGGTGAAGATCTGGTTCCAGA
The DNA here is from genome assembly GCA_012932125.1 of Conopomorpha cramerella. NCBI lineage: Eukaryota > Metazoa > Arthropoda > Insecta > Lepidoptera > Gracillariidae > Conopomorpha > Conopomorpha cramerella. The sequence continues at coordinate 3,043 of SJJU01008067.1, forward strand.
ACAGAAGAAGTAAATACAAGAAGATGATGAAAGCCGCCCAGGTGGGCGCCCCGCCGCCCGGGCTCGGCCTGACGCCCGGCAGCCCGCCCAGCAACAACCAACTTTTACATGGTGAGTCAAGTTTGTTGCATTCTAATTTTGTAAACCTCAGATTTCTGGCTTTCGATAAAACCGCATACATTTTACCATCCTTGTCATTCAAAATATTCATCATCATCATCATCAGCCCATACCTGTCCACTGCTGGACATAGGCCTCTCCAATTGCACGCCACTGTGATCTACTTTTCGGCTTCTCGCATCCAGCTTTCATTTTGAATTGGTAAGAATTAATCCAGTGACAGACTTCTACTGACTAAGACCCCGCCAATGGTCTTCAGCTATCGCTGGTGTTGGGTGGCTTCTGGGTATCCAGAGGACATTCTTCAGGCCCCACCCAACTGTGGGCTCCACCTTGTGATGGACGGTGATTCGTCCATCTCATGTCACGTGTTCGGCTCTACACCACGAAATAACCAGTTCATCTTCTACGAACGTGTACCAATGGGACTCTTTTTCAGAGCCTATGTACGCAACGCAACGGTGCAACAAGCTCGTACGGTGAAGGACAACATCGTGATGAAACCCGCACACCACAAGGTGTGGGAACCCTATAACGGCGATGGGCTCACTCCCTGTCACGTTGGGTTAAATACGCTTGGCGAACCGTGGGTACTGCTTTAGCAAGTGGCTCTGCCTACCCCTCTTTGGGATTAAAGGCGTGAAGTGTATTAATTTTATTTTTTTATTTATCTTCTAGCCACTTAACAACAGTACTCTATTCCTTCGACAATTAAATGGAACTAGATTCTTTGTAAAAATTTTGTATTACCAAAATATTTTCTAGTTACTGTACTACACTACTGTAAAACACTATCGTTATATTATTAAGTATCTGATTGTATCACCACTTGCTGTGACCAACAAGGCTCATGACGTTGTACCTCCTATAGTCTGTACTAATGTTCCATCCTAACATCGTGAAATGCAATAAAGAATTGAGAATAGATTTCACTAAATATCTTGGTTAGCCGTGTGGTGATGGCGAATAGAATACATGTGTCACCACCCCAGCCCAACTTTTCCCGTCATGGGGGTCGTAAGAGGCGACCGAGGGAGCGTCTCCAGAGACGGGCAGCAGCGCTCTCTGTGAGTTAAACCACAACACCACTGCGATCGCCAACCCGCCTGCCAAGCGTGGCGATTACTGGCATCCCACCCCAAATGACGGATCTCATTGGGGTAGGCCCTCGTCCAGCAGTGGACGTTTTGTGGCTGATGATGATCTTGGTTATTACTGAGAGGTACAAGGATGTCATCTTTACCAACGAGTTTTACATAAAAAAAACCAAGTGTTAATCTCAATTTCCCGAATCCAGGTGGTGGTGGAGGTAGTTCAAGCGGGTCCCAGCATTCTCCGTCGGCGTACCAGGGAGGTCCTCCCCCGGCGCACTCGCCGACGCCGAGCTCCACGCCAGTGTCGGAGCTGAGTCCAGGACTATCGCCTACAGGGACACCTTGGGATGTCAAACAGCCACCCCAGGGAGGATGGGATGTTAAGGTAAGAAGGAGCCTACATAATAGTATGTATATATATACCTACATAATAGTATGTATATGTATTTTTGTATGTATCATTGTTATACGTATCATAAATAAATGGGACTGGGAATGGGACTCTTTTTCAGAGCCTATATACGCAACGCAATGCTCGCACGTTGAAGGACAAGATCGTGATGAAACCCGCACACCACAAGGTGTGTGAACCCAGAACGGCGATGGGCTCACCCCCTGTCACGTTGGGATAAATACGCTTGGTGAACCGTGGGCATTTGCTTTAACGAGTGCCTCTGCCTACCCCGCTTTGGGATTAAAAGGCGTGAAGTGTATTTTTTATTTTTTTTAAAAGAATATTTTGAAGACAACCTGTAAAAAGCTTATTAATTAAACTTTCTCGTCCTCTCCTCCAACTCCTTCAACATCAGGGTCCGCAATACTACACTAGAGGTAGTTACATTATTTTACCATGTATTTTTGTCGATTGTGGAAAATATATTTTGAGAAAGTAACCGAACTTTTGAGATTGAGTATCAAAATTTCACCATTATTCATTAATATTAATGAAAAACCATTTGTCAACAGCCGAATGCGGGCAGATCACCCGAGGGAGCGTCGTGTGACGTCAAACCACCTCACCAACAAGGATGGGATCCTAGAGTCGGATATGTGAGTACAAATTCCTATTTTTCTGCTTCCAATTTTATACAAGACAGTAATAAAAAAGTACTTGTCTAGTATCTAGTAAAAATGACATCAGTTTCTCTTGGGTAAGTAGTTTGGCAATAGTTTGGATAATGAATATGATAGCAAAAGAGGATTTTACGTATTATATTGTACATTTTTATGTTTTTATTTGTATCGAGGTTCGTTTTATGACCTATGAGCTAAAAATGAACTCTTCTTCTCTTTCATAATCTCACTCATAGCAACAACTTTTAAAATTAAATCTCATCTACTTAAAACTTGTATATCTTACAATGAAATGTCTACGGAACTTGTTATAAATATCAAACTCATTCTTCAAAGAGAGTCAAGATGTTTGTTTTCACAGGATAGTTCTTCATCCCGAACAAAAACCCCTTCAAAAGAACACATCTTGAAAAAGGTTCCGCTCTTAAGTATCATTTAATAATCTGGACCTTAGTAAAGAATAAATAAAGCTACCTGTTTTATTTGTATTTTTTTTTGTAATCACATTAAGACTTAAAAGTAGTTTTTCGGTGCAAAATTGACAGAAAGAAAGAAAGGATAGGATTTTATTTCCAAAAATGGCGGTAATACCGCGTTAAGATATACCAAACACGAATAAAAACATAATACTTAAGAATAATATTAAAAAACACATACGAATAAAAACAGAAAATTACAGTATGACGACAATTTTCATAAATAAAGGCATTTTCACTGAAAAACTATAAAGAAGTAACAGATATATTTTCAAAACTGCGCACGCAGAAGCACTTGCCGAGCAAAGGTCCACAATTCATAAAGCAAAGAAAACTAAAGTAAATAATGGTACATACCATAACAATAATTCTAACAGACACAAGGATAGGGATGTTAAAAAAAGAAGCTGTTAGGTTTTTTTTTTCACGTCCTCAAATTCGAGAGGGGCAAATTGACGCGGCGACGGCAGGCGGCGCCGACGGAGTCAGACCTTTTTGATAGAGGTGTGAGTGAGTTAGACAAAAAACAAAGACAACCAGTAGGCTCAAAATTGTATTAATGCCGAGTCACCATCCGATCGGAGCCTTTATTAAATTAGTTCCGAACAATGAATATAACTTTTCACCTTCACAAAATACTCAAGGCTTATTATTTTCAGTGACGTTTCTATTTCTTTTCATTTGGGTACATTTACTGATTTTCGCAAAGCGTTTGATTGAACTGAATGCATCGATCAAAAACCATACACGAAAGCCGATGGAAAAACTGTTTTCTGCCTGTCAACTATAAAATGGGTTTTAAAACCTGTATTTACCTTTATAAAAATTACATTTTTATTGGGCGTCGTAAAGTTAATTACTATAAAAGCTGGGTGTGCCGCAAGGGTCACTTCTAGGGCCACCGCTCTAACTGTTCTACGGTAGACGTTAGATAGGTGCCGTCTAATAAAGAAAAAGGATGTTAATACACAAATTATTTAATCATCCACGGCACGCGACAAGTGGAAGGGTTAGCTTTGTAATCAGTTAATTAAATTGAATTAGTCCCATCGTTGTTAAAGTTAATGTAAATTGCTGTAATCTGATAATGGCTTTTCAACTATAGGTATCATGATGTTAATGATTTGTTGTTTTTTTTTTTTCTCTCTCGCTTTACTTTAATAGTTATTGTATAGATTAACGTGCAAAGGTTGCAAATTACAGTCGTTAATACTTGACGCTTTAAATATGCACGTACTGGTATAGAATTTGATGTCATTTACATTACCTACGCATGCATATATGCATAAGTCTATAAAACCGTTGCAGACGTAATGTGTTGTGGTTCTTGGGAAGGAGGGTTTAAACATAGGGCGAAACCCTCGGGAACCTATGTATATGCACTTCCAATATTAAAAGACTTCCACACTTTTTCATTTATAATATCTAGTATAATAATAATAATATAGTTTGGGTGTTTTATTTATATAAGTATTTATTCAAAATGTATTTAAGTATTATATATTTCGTTGTCCGAATTCCATAACACAAGTGCTTCAGCTACTTAACATGGGACGAAGGCAATGTGTGTGTTGTTGTAAAATAATGATTTATTTATGAATAAATGAATTAATATACTCTTTATTGCACACTGTACATTACAAATATAAAAAAAATACAACGGAAAAGTTGCAAAAGGCGACATCTTATCGCTCATAACGATTTCTTACAGGTAACCTAATTATGTATATTAACGTTATGTGGGTTGTTGCAGGGCGCGCCCCCGGGCCCGTGGGACATGAAGGGCGCGCACGCGCACGCGCTGCACCACCAGGGCGCCCCGCAGCCGCACCCGCCCTACGTGCCGCAGTACTCCTGGTACCAGGCCGCCGACACCAACCCCGGACTGCTCACGTACGTTCCGTTTAACCGATAAATCGACATAGATGTAACCGACAACGTCATGTTAGAATTTTGCATCAATCTATAGAGTTGGTATTGGTCATCAAAATATAGCGGAGGTGATGATGATCCGCGGACTTGGTAATGTTTGTGTTTCCGTATAACCGTTAATCGTGTTTGCATCACAGGTGTCGATGTTGTCAAGTTGGATTTGGTCATCAATCTATAGGGTTAGACTCGGTCATCAATCTAAAGACTTGTTCATCCCGTTGTGTGGACGTAGATATTGTACATAATCGACATTGTCAAAGTAGATCATTAATATGTTCTGTCATTAACAGCATCTGTAGATGGAGAAGATAGATATGAAGTCATTGAAATTAATATGGACACTATCAATTTAGACTTGGTCATCAATATATAGAGAAGGGATCGTTGATCAAACCTCATTGTAATCACTTATAACATTTTCATTCAAGTATTTTAATATCAAAAACATCAAATCGGACATTTATCATATTTTAGTCTTTCATATCATTACTTCAGTTTTATTGATCGTTCATGTCATTGTAGGTATTCCGTACTGATACCTACTAATAACAAAATTTATACATTGTGTAACATACCCACCCCCGATTTCTGTCGCTGTGATTGACGAGTGGAAGTTGACTAGCCAATCACAGTTCTGATCTATGACGTGATGCCGTGATCATGTCGATATTATTGTCTTCTCGGTACGTAGTTACACAGAAAGTACTCAATCCACACTTTGCCCGAAATTGAGTTAGTTATACCAGGGTGCTAAGTTAAGACATATCCATCATATAAAAAAAACATTTACACAAAAAAGTTCGCTACAACCTATTTTTTATGTATCCTAACTCAATCCACATGTATGGCGGGTCAATAGCGCATCCAACTTTAAAGCTCAATATCTCCGAAGTAACTTTTTGTGGAGTCCTTTCTGTGTATGTCTTTCTTCATGAAATACTAGTGTTTAGTCTTTTTTTTTAATTTAACAAAAAAAAACAGTGGGTGAGTTTCGTAATGCATACATTTTGTTATAAGGGTAGTTGTCAATGTTTAGATCATGCTCTTTCGATGCGTCTTTATTAATTATCATTGTGATTTCATTTCATTATTGTTAATTAGGTTTGTCCATTATGTAAAGTAATTTTTTTTCTAATGTTCTTTGTTGGTGATGCATTCCTAAAAAATCTTTGTAATCTTTTTTTATCAGTTCACTTTCTAAGAAAATATTCTGGTTGTGTTGTTTTTGGATCGGTTTAAACTTAAGTTTTAATTTCCGTTATATCTGAAATATTTATATGGTATTATAATCATTAATGTCATTGATAAATGGACCTAGAACCAAGTTTATTAAGATTTTAGTGTAATTTTACGCCAATTTTACTTAAGTTTAGATATTTTTATAAAACTAAAAGAACGTTTTATGTAAAGAACAAAAATAATTAATCAGAGTTTGCTCTTTTAAAAATGTGGTAATGAACCAAATGCTGATCCAAAACTACACATCTACCTAAATCTCTTTGAATATATAAATAACGGACACCAGAAAAAAAAATTACTTTACATTCTTACGGAATTATTTGTAGCAATATTTATTTTTTACCTATCACAAAAATTATAATCTTTGCAGTGATTATGGGCCCTCGATAATGCAACGATTGCATTATATTGTCAACGGTGTTCCAAGTGCTGAAAATTATGACCACAGTAGAGCCGAATGATTATCATTATGAATAAAATAATGACAACAAAATTAGTGTAAAACTGTCTAAAAAGCCTTAGTTTATTATTTTTTGGAAAATACTTGACGGATTATGATTTTATAGTCGCATCTCGCTCATTCAGTAAGACACTAGAGAAGGACAGGAGTACAAAATAACAGCTGTCAAGTATATTTTCTAAAAGGTAATAAATTGAAAAATAGTTGTAAAATTGAAGGGAAACAATTGTCGACTAAAATATTAATTGTCATAATATTTTGTCAACAGGGTTTGGCCGGCAGTTTAACAGCAAATTTGGAATGACAGAAAGCAATAAACCCAATGAGAGATAGAGCTGTTTTTTTTTAATTCACACGTAATAAATTTTGTAAAAATTACAACAACCAAAAAAAAAAATTGGTAAAAAAAAACATTGTAATTTCATCATGGCTCCCACGAACGGTGATTTTTGTAACGGCACAACCAACTGTTAATTTTTAAGTAAATATTTAAATTAATGGAGAAAAAAAAATTGAGAAAGAAATGTACATTTTATATAATAAATAAATTAAATTAGGTAAAAATTACATGTTACGTAGAGAGATGGATGTATGTATGTATGAATTTTGAAAAAGTGAAAGCTTTCAGCTATCTTTATGTAAATCGTTAAAATTGGTAACGATACTACTAAAAAAAATCGTGTGTAAAATTGTATTTTTGCTGCGCAATCTATAATTTTTTTTTTATTATATTCTTTGCTAAATTTTAAGAATCACTATTTAATTATATTAAACGATTGGATTATTTTGTATCGATATTATTATTGTTGTTTAACAATTTTGTTTTTTAACAAAAAAATAATAAATACTATGAACTATTATAGAAATGAAAAGTGCTCTCTCTAAATTATTATTTTTTCAACTAAGTACCTATTTTTATCAGTTATTGTGATAAATAATATCCATTGAGTGAGTTTCCGCATAGTTTTTTTTTATTATTATAGTTGTAAATATGACTATAGTACACTATTTTTTAAACTTATTTTCTTTGCAATATCCGCAATGGATTTTCGATTTAACTGTCTATATTTAATAGGATGGGTGTTAAAGGGGTGAAATATTAAATGTAAATATTAATTTGTAAAATATAGCGAAATATAAATAAATAAACATTATAAATATAGTTAGATAGATCGATTTAACTTTAAAACTACTATTGTGTAATAAGGTAAAAAAAAGGAAAACACGAAAAAAGAAAAAAATGAATTGATTCTTTTGTCAAATAAAAAAAGAAAAAGTATGTATTGAAAGCTTTTTATTTAAAATAATACCTTTAATCTATATACGGACCCCGAGCAATGGTCTTGGAAACATCGTTGGGCTCGTCAATATGAACAACTTTTACTATGGCGACAGTGCGAGGAAACGCAAAAAGAAATTTTTCGTCTTCATACAAAATATAAAAAAATTTTTGCCTCGGGAGATGACATTTTGTACGGGGATGAAACTATTTTTTTTTTCATTTCCCCGCCTTGTCGCCATAGTTAAATTTGGCTAAAAAAGACAGACAAAAAGTCCTGACTGATTAATTTATCACTGGCTCATGAACGCCCAACACAAACACTTGACCCTAGAAATAGCAGATGCTTTTATGATGTTTACGTGAGATCAGAAAGGTTTTCTCAAAATTCATACCCTAATGGGGTAAAAAGGGGTTTAGAAGGTTTTACGAGTAAAACGTTAGTTATGGGTGATGTAATGGGCCGGGTGAGTAGAGGTCGCCCCAGAAGGACATACATTGACCAGATTGGTGATGTCCTAGCGGGAGGTGGCGCGAAAAGTACTCGAAACCGGAGGTCATGTATGAAAATATGTATGAATGTAGATGAAGCGAAAGGGGTATGTCAGGACCGTGACAAATGGAGATCTGTAATCTCTGCCTACCCCTCTGTGAGACAGGCGTGAAGTTTATGTATGTATGTACGTTAGTTATGGAGTTATGGTTATATAGTGATAGTAATTTTTAATATAGACTTAAATACTGAAACTACGCGAATGAAATCGCGGGGCTTCCACTAGTAGGGGAATATTTCTGGGTACATTTTATCGAAAAATCTGAATGGAATAGTTTAGTGGTCTCCAGGACCAGCTCAACAATCTCTAGGATGACGGTCGCAGGTTCGATTCCCGCCTCCGAAATAACTCTTTACTGACGTATTAATGCATTTGTTAGGTGGTGGTAGGTGGGTGGGTATCTATATATTAGATATTTATTTGATTTTTTTAAAACTACGAAGAAGCGTTTGACCACCATCCTAACTGATGTTAAGCAGCGATGTGGTCTTCGATGGAGCACACTTGTTTTGTCAGTACCTGGCACCTACAGGGCATTCTAAGTTTAGGGCCAGGTGACCCAGTTTGTGAAAGTGAAAAAATACAAAACTTTTGTAAATAAAATAATATATATATATACACACATCAAAAGTGTCTTGGGATCAGGTACATTTTAGAATATTGCAATCAAGAATATATTTTACAAAAACTGAATTAATTCATAATTTATTCAAAATGTGGTGATAAGTCAATGATACAGGCATGGGGAAGTAGGTAGGAGACAAATCCAGAAGATTAGATTTGATTTAAATAAATTAGATTTTTTTAGAGCTAAAAATGTTCTTGATCCCTAGACACTTTTGATGTGTGTATATTTTACGTGTTTAATCTCGATGTAGAGGCACAGAGGTAAACAGCAGCGGTACAGGATAAAAGAGATTGGGTGGGTTTTGAGGAGATAGCTTATTCATCATAATCAGCCACATGACGTCCACTGCTGGACGAGAGCCTTCCCCGATGATTTCCATGATAATTTGTGGGGAAATGGCAATAATCGCCACGCTTGGCAGGCGGGTTGGCGATCGCAGTGGTGTTGTGGTTTAGCTCACAGAGAGCGCTGCTACCCATCCTCTGGAGAGCTCCCTCAGTCGCCTCGCACAGACCCCAACGACGGGAAAAGTTGCGCTGGGGTGGTGACACATGTATTCCATTCGCCGTCACCACACGGATAGATTACTATTAGTTAGATCTTTCCTCCAACTTAAATCGCGGGGCATTCACTAGTTTATAATAAAAGTTTAAATCAGATATGAATGCTTATAATTTGGTTATTATGTTTTGGTGGCCTATCCCGATTTGGGATTAAAAGTCTTCGCGACTTTTAATCCCAAATCGGGATAGGCAGAGGCCCTTGCTAAAGCAAAGAAACCCACGGCTCACCAAGCGTATTTAACCCAACGTGACAGGGGGTGAGACCATCGCCGTTATAGGGTTCACACACCTTGTGTCGTACGAGCGTTGAGTTGCGTACATAATCCCTGAAAAAGAGTCCCTTTTTCCAGTAGCCGGACTCGAACCCGCGACCTCTCGGTTACAAGTCAAGTATCCGACCAACTGGACCACGGACGCTCTTGTTGAAAAACTTTATTCAAGAAAATAAGTATATCATTGAAATCGCTGTCGTTGACTGAGTAAGTATAAGTGGGCTCGAATCATGACACCGCAGTCATCCCTGTATAGCAACACATACACTATCATCATCAGCCCATACCTGTCCACTGCTGGACATAGGCCTCTCCAATTGAACGCCACTTTCGGTTTCTCGCATCCAGCTTCTGCCAGCCATCTTGCGTATATCATCAGTCCACCTTGCCTGAGGGCGTCCGACACTCCGTTTGCCGAGACGCGGTCTCCACTCAAAACCTCTTTTTCCCGAACGGTCATCGGGTTCTACGGCAAATATGGCCGGCCCACTGCCACTTCAGCTTGCTAAAACGATGAGCTATGTCGATGAC
>SJJU01008069.1:0-18273 GCA_012932125.1 Conopomorpha cramerella
TGATAGCTATTTTTAAGCCATAGCTGGTGAAAGTTGGTTATGGGTTAAATAAAAATGAATAGTAATTAGTTTTCATTTATTATTAGTAACTCCAAAATTAATATATTTCTCATATCAACTTCCACCCTCCTTTCTCCACCTTAGGGGAAGAAAAAATAATTTGCTTAAAGGAACCCCTTTAAAAAATTTCAGCTTTCTTTCGCTGACGATGCCTGATATCATCATACGAGTCCAAACTCGATGGGGTTATGCCGTTTAATTACCGAGATTCCACATTTTCTTTATCTTCCTGCTTCGACCACTCATGAAATTGCATTGTCATCCGATTTCTACTTTTGCATGCGTTAGTGTCATTTTAAAGTCCAATGGACTCCGATCGATGGGCGAAATCCGTGACCGACGCCCACAGACGGCCTCTGCAGACGAGGCTGACCCAGCCGGAGATGGCGGGAGGACCTGGATCGACACTTACTGGGGTGGCACGAGATGGCCCACAATATTGAGGAGTGGAAGAAATGGGGGGAGGCCTTAGCCCAACAGTGGAAAACGAACCAGGCGAAATTAAAAAAAGAAGTTAATTATATTAAATCGGTAACAGGGAAGTGGATCAAATTGAACTTGCAAGATTTGATTACATACAAAAAAATCGGGAAAAGTATAATACTTTTCATAATTTTAAAGAAAAAAAGAACCGATTAAAACCGTATAAAAAGTACTACGACTTTTAAATCCCGGCGATTAATCTGACCTGCCATCATCAATCCACAAGGTGACTTTCCTACCATGGGATCACCTTTGAAGTATCTTCTTTCAAATAAAATTAAAAACATCGAAAGCGATTAATAAACAACGAAGTTATACGCGTATAAATCATTTAATATTATACGATCGAATTGAGAAGACTCCTTCTTTGAACTCGCTTTCAAATGAAAAATGCCAGCTTCTTATTGATATTACCCAGTGACCCATATGTAGTTAAAGTATCAGGTTAAAGGTCAAACAGCCGGAAGTACTATGCACAGACAAGATAATTCGAAAATTGCTCGTCGCAATGAGATCTGACCTTAGTCATACATTTAGATCCGACGTATAGGTAACTCGATGACTAGTAACGGCTTTGGTTATGACCAAGTATACTTGAATAAAGATTTACATACACTCATCTTTTTTTTTAATATCTGGTTTGGAACGTAATAATTTTAAAGAACCTACCTCTACTTTCTACCAGCACTTATCGCCCGCCCAGACGTTTTACGGAACTTTATCCCCTCGAATAAAGACAAGTTATGCCAGTGCCAACTAGACTCTTTTGCTTATAATGAAAAACCAAGAGACTCTGCCTTCTCCGCTTTGGGATTCAAAGTCTGGGCTGCCTTTCTCGCACTTAAACACATTTTTGGTCCATTGTCCTGACGCAGCGGGCTTCACTGGCGTTTCCAATCAGCCGAGGTGAGAGTGTAATTTTTAATCAAATGCATAATTTGACTGATAAAAAGCGTATATCGACTACTTTGGAATGTTAAAAGTAGGTATACGTCATGATAGATGTAAGTATAGTAACTTAATCATTATCCAATAATCGCGATCAGTGTAATCATACAAAACTCGTCTCATTATGATATACAAAAAGATATGTTTACGTGATTGATTATTCTGTAATCCCTAAATGAGATTATCATATTAGATTATAATCCGATTGTTTTGAAACATTTAAGTAAGCGTTCATTGTTTGTGTTTCGGATTGTTGCTTGTTGCTCTTCGTAGACTGAAAATGCTGAAATTACTTGCTGTTATCGGCATTTGCATTTTCGGCGTCAGCCATGGTAAGTGGTTTTTTTCTTGTATACATATAGTATAACTGATGAAAACAGATCTCAGTGGCGTGCAATTGAAGAGGGCTATGTCCAGCAGTGGACAAGTATGGGCTGATGAAGATGCATACATACATAAACAGTTTATGAGGATCATAAATCCTTAATAAGGTGGGCATAAACTTTGCAGACAATAGTTTCCAAGATCAATTTTAGTTTAAACATGACAGTTGAGGTTTAGATTGACTAATTACCAAAGGATGATTGGTGCTCAGCCCATGGCTGGGTGGCATGGTCGGGTTCTTCTCTCACACTTCTACTAACCAGTTCTGGAACAGTTTTCGCTTTTTACTGGATAAATAAGAAGTAAGAAGGACCTTACGTAAGAAAGTCTAGGCGAAAGCGATAGTGGGAGTGTTGATATACTTCGAAGACACTTCAAAAAAGCAATTTGGTCACAATTCTTATGCTCTAATGGTTTTTCAGGGCTTCCATCAACGGTAACTCCTCTCCACGTGATTAGTGGGCCGTCTTCGGGACAAGAGGTGCCTAATGCGGTCCTGGAGGAATGGATTAAGTCAAGCAACCCTGGGGCGACTTCCCGTTTCGATCCCAACACTGAGATTAATTACCATTTATTTACAAGGTGAGAAGTGAGCCCTATTGTGTTAAAATATAATAGGTGATAGAGAGAATGAATTAATAATGTCCATATTACTTACACTGCTGGACATACCTTGCTTAATAGGCCCCTAAAATATCAAGGGGGATATGTCCCAATTTCAATGGATTTCAAAGTCCTCAGTTAACTTAGCCTAATTTTGAGCTCAATCTTAGATAGCGTAGCATCTATCTGGATACAAACTGTAAAATATAATCTTGTAACAGTTCCTCAATTTAAAACAGTACTTTTTTGTGTTAAAACATCTAAAAATTGAGTTTCATTTACAGGGATAATCCATCAATAAGCCAACCTTTAATTCAGGATGCATTGTACGTGTCTCGCACCAACTTCTCCAGTGCACGTAGGACCATCATACTTCTTCACGGCTGGCAAGGAAATGCTGTCAATGAATTTGGTTCCCTTCTCATTGCAAGTAAGAATTTGATGTTTAGAAAAACTGTAAGGAACTAATAGATCTGCCACCAATAGAAGAAAATGCACAATTCCTCGTTTTATGAAAAAAAAATTACCTGTAAGTTTAGGTATCGAGTTCGGCTTGAACCTTGAAGCCATCAGTAGCAAAAATAAATGTAATATCATGCCTTTTCTTCCTATGACAGCAGAGGTTGAAGAAGACGAGAAATGATGTCTACCTCTTAACAAGCCAATCACATGAAGTAATTTAACATTACAGTGTACTTATTTGCCGATGACGTGAATGTGATCTCCGTTGATTGGAGCATTGGAGCCAGTCCCAGCAACTACTTCACAGCCTTGGAGAACTCCGTTCAGGGTGGCGTTGCCGTCGCCCGATTCCTCGACTGGCTGAATGGTGTAACTGGAGCATCACCATCTCAATACCATATTGTAGGCCATGGCTTTGGTGGTCACATGGCTGGTATTGTCGCTAGAAATGTTCAGGGCGAAGTGGCCTATGTTACCGGTAAGTGATTGTTCCATTCATGGTGCATTGATTTCAATAGAGTAGTCATTGACATTTATCTTGAAATTATAGGGGTATTTTTTACTATTTTTAATATATATAAGGGTATTTTTACATTTTCGAGCGTGACCACCTCAAGATCCAGATACCGTAGTGGAATAAGATCCCAGTGAAACATTTGAAATGATTTATTTTTTGGTGCCACTAAACAATAACGCTAAATATCGGCTTTCAGCTCTGGACCCTTCCATGTACGGTTGGGTAAACCACAATCTAAGATTGCAGGCTGAGGATTCCGCTTACACTGAGGTCATCCATACAAACGTCGGTGTCAACGGGTATCACAGTGCTCTTGGCCATGCAGACTTCTACCCCAACGGCGGAGAATCAATGCCGGGGTGCGACAGTCACTCTTGCGACCACAACATGAGTTACTTTTACTTTGCTGAGTCGATAGCTTCTGGAGGTTTCACTGGCTCGCTATGCAGAAGTTACTTGTGGGCTCTGCTTCAGACTTGCTGGTCTTCAACCACAGCAAAAATGGGAGGAAGGACACCGAAAGCGTAAGTGATTATTTTAGACAAGTTTGCAATAGCATATCAACTGGGGGCTACTTTGAATCCCGAGAAGGCTTTGATCTGATTTTTTTAAAGCCAAAACTCTTTTTCCGCTCTCTTTTGAGTACCTATATAAGTAAATAAGAAGGAGTAAATTAAAACCAAAGTGAGCCCATAATTGAATGAAGAAACATCTATACTATAATAAAACTGTTCGGGGCCAAAACTTTCAATTCTTTTTTACGAGAAATCCAGTGGATTACATCGAGTTGCCGTTACAGAAGCCGCATTTCATATTTTTGAAAAAAAAATGTCTGACTGTTTGTCCGCGAATCACGTCAAAACGGCTGGACAGATTTAGTTTATATTTGGCACGCAGATACTTTATACACTGAAATAAAATTTAGGCTAATTTTAATCCCGGAATTTATGATATATATTAGAAAAAACAACGTTTGCCGGTTTCAGCTAGTCGTGAATAATATAACAACTTCTATTTTTTGCAGAGACCGAGGAATCTTCTTGGTGTGGACAAATGCAGCGGCACCGTATTCTTTGGACTAGTGAAATTCCTGATGCATTATTTTTTGTAAATATTTTTATTAAAAAAAAAACGATAGTTACTTATAACGGCTAATGATATCGAAATAAATTAAGTTTTTACTTCATAAGTCATTATTTGCTTCAGGACCTGTCTGAATAAGACTGTATCGGGCACCTGCTTACAAATTGTTGATGGCAAGTTGCAAAATATTTTAAGAACAAGCTAGGTAATACATTTTGTACTATAAATTAAATAGGATGAATTATCACAATCTATTAGGATGCTTGAGGTTCTTTGCTCGTCTTTGCTGCGTCTCCTGGGATGTGGTTTCCGGTGGTGCCGCAGTGGTTTCAGTTTGGTTCGATGGTTTTCCTGATAGTTTGTTCGGCAGGTCTAGTAGGCTGCTTAAGAAGGCTACTCCTTGTTCTGCTGTCTGATACACTCCGGCCAAGAAGGTTTCAGCATCAAAACCATTCTCCTCTTCTGTGCTCGCTTCAGTACCGGATTCTGCGGCTCTGAAATTGAGAGATGAGAGATAAAAGTATGCCTCTAAAAATACCAAACAATATCGCTGGTCAACATTTTATATGTTTTATATACAAGTAATTGTGAAAGTGTAGGTAGAATAATGATTAATATCATTAAGCATTAATAAAGTTATAAATCGATAAATCCTACATTTAATCTGAAATGGAGTGATGGATTTGTAAATTGACAAACATGTACAATTTTAAACCCCTTAAACTATCTGAAGACCGATGAAATTACTTTCAGTAAAGAAACCCTAGATGGTAGTAGGTCGCCACGAAGACTGTGGCGGCGTACCTTGAGCTGTGGACTCTAGGCCCCGATAGATGTCGTGGCCGTTATACGTATAGACATCATGATGGCGTGGCGTAACTTTGTGGTGGACCTCTGCACTAATGAGGTCTCAAGGGATAAAGATCGATTAGACAATTTAGAGACGTCGATAAATGGAAATTTTCGCTTTACTCTCTCTACTTCCTGCATGGTTTCTGAATCATACTGGTATGTGAATTCCTACGATACGATAACAACACTCACTGTTCAGCCTCTTCTGGTGGGTCCTCCATTTCCATTCCCCCAGCGGTTGACTTGAAGCACCCAATGGGGAAGTCGAGCTGCGTCTCCCCAAGTAGTCTCGGCTCCAATTCGAGGCATCCTCGAAGACCATCAGCAGTTGGCGCCAGGTCACTGAACTTGGCGCACAGTTGAGCGAACTTGCCAAATACTTCTAGGCAGATTGGAGCTGGGTTGGCACCTGTGAAGGTATCATTAAGATTTGTTTATACGTAGTCGTTTAGGTCAAGAAATGTATGATGAACCTGTCCTTACAATAATGGTTAATGAATATATACCTGATTATGGTAACAGGTATAATCTGAATTGTACGAAACGAGGTTAGTCATAACAAAAAATCGTGTGTTCTCTAATTCTGACGTGTACTAAGTGAAAGAAAAAACACTAAAATTAGACCACATAGGGCCAATTAAAGTTACTTGTTTTTAACTTGAATGAAAAGTTTATATGTCACCTTTTATCTTAATTCAAAAGTTATGTTCAAAATAAATGCCACCATACCTTGTATTTTTGAACTGTGCAGGAGATTCTTGCCGTAGGAGACATTGACGGAGAAACCATCTTCGGGCGAAATGTATTTCATGTGCACACATCCTGTAATAGATAACAAAAAACAAATGAATACCTATAAATTCTTACCTATAACAATATGCGCCATTGATCTTCTGTAGGTATTTTACAATCGTTGCTATGCGATAGTTTATAATAGAGCGTTTTAGCTATCATATAAATTCTTAACACTGATTCTTCTCATTGAGCACAAATCTTGAAATAACATTTTTATTATAGCAGTAGTATTTTAAATGAACTTACACAATACATAATAATGCATGTATTTGCAGTTAAATGACCTAAGAAACATCCCTTCATTAGTAAGTACCTCTCTCTGCAAACCGGAGAAACGAGTTACAATACTGCTTGTTTATTTCTATTTGTAGTAGGGTAACTATGATTAATGTAGTATGTACCTAACCAAAGTAAAGTTTCTATTGCCGCTAGATAAATATCAGTAAGGATTAAAAGGTACATCGATAGATGAACAACTTATTGTTTCAATCTTCATTAAGCACCACGATCGCCATCACTTTCATTTTAATTCTGTGTCGTAAAACATAAATTTGACTCTTTTTACAAAGACGTATTATCAAATTGCATTCTATTTCTCCATTTGCCTACCCAAACTTATGTTGTGCCAATGCAGTGACATCCTTTTGGGCGTATGGTAGACGATGGATGCACATCGTTTGACGAAATATTTAGTCATAGGTGATGGAGGAGCTAGGTAAATATAGACCAATGCTGATAACACGAAAGGGAATGCTGGTGACACAAAAGGGAATGGAAATGACAGTCTTAACCTCTGGAAGTAAGCCGTGCAGTATGTATGTATGCTGAATACTAAAGGGCATTCAATACATACAGTGAGGAGTTTTCTTTTATAAAAAAACCGAATCCGAAGACAAACCTTCATAGAATAAAGTAGCTGTCACATCTCTTTAGTTTCCCACTATCTCTGACATCATCAGCCGCATAACGTCCACTGCTGGACGAGGGCCTCCCCCAATGAGATACGTCATTTGGGGTGAAATGCCAGTAATCGCCACGCTTGGCAGGCGGGTTGGCGATCGCAGTGGTGTTGTGTTTTAACTCACAGAGAGCGCTGCTGCCCGTCCTCTGGAGAGCTCCCTCGGTCGCCTCTTACGACCCCCATGACGGGAAAAGTTGGGCTGGGGTGGTGACACATGTATTCTATTCGCCGTCACCACACGGCTATCTATCTCTGACAGATTGATTTTTTTTGTTCGTCACGTACGCGCGTAGAGTTGGACGGAGCGCATCGCTCTATCTATGATCTCGCTAACACCGGGTAGTTGCTCCGCGCTTACTTTGAAAGCCAAGTCTATCAATTTTGATTCTTGTGTCACTAAAACATCAATTATAATTTTTTTTAATCACTATGAACAAGCGTTTGATCACCATCCTGCCTGATGTTAAGCAGTGATATGGTCTACGATGGAGCACACTTGATGTATGTATGTAAAAATCTACCTATAATAATTATTATTTGGTGGATTTTTTTCATTATACTCACCAGGTCCACCCAGGTCGACAAATGTGATATTGAAGTCCACGCAGCAGATGCAAGCAGGTCCCTTGCACATGCAGTTCCTGTTACTCTGCTCTTGTCTCAGCTCTGGCACCTGGATCAGCTTCTTAGCGTCGTCCCATTCTAAGAAATCTGGTAATAGAAGAAAATAATGTAGGTTAATAGGTGTAAAATCAATGTTGTGGTATAGATAATGTGAATTGAACGGGAATGGGGAATTTCCAAACTCCAGAAATGTCTTATCTAGATGTCGCTCGCATATTTTATTACGTTAAATAATTTAGGCCATAGAAAAGAAGTATTCGTAATAATATGTAAACAAAGAAAAAAAAACTGTTCACACATTTAATACTAACTGTCGTCTGTCATTTCGTTGACATTAACCCCCCTTAGTACATCTCGCGAAATCTTTCAGAACTAAGAGAAACAACCTGATCATTCTCTTATTTTGGCCTATTTTTACGCAAGTACTAAATAGATCTTGATGAGTTTTATACACCATTGTGTGCTATATTGCAATGTTTACTAGCTGTGCTTGCATAATCTCTTTTATTCAGTAACAGTAGGAATTATTCCGTATAAAATATTATATCTATATAAAACTAGCAAACCCGGCGAACTCCGTTTCGCCACCAGATGGGTTCGTTTCGTTTACCCGCTTTTCTGTTGAATTTTTTCCTGAATTTTCTTTGCTATAAACCTCACGGAGCCCGAGACCTTTTTCCAACGAATGCAAAACCGTGGAAATCGGTTCGTGCGTTCTGGAGTTATAGCGTCAGGGAGGAAAACCCGACTTATTTTTATATAGTAGATTAATCTTAATCTATGTTACGTATATAATCTGTCCCTTACCATCTGTCATCAAACTATAAGAATTAACAAAAATACGCGGTCTTATCCTAGATCGACCCCTACTGACCGATTTGTAGGCATCTAAACGCCGTCTCTAACCGAATGTCAGTATAAAAATGACCTATGTGTTTAAGAGGGAGGCTGTCCATTAGGGATTTTGGCCATCGAGGCTTGTAAAAAGAAAAATTGCAATAAAGAAATATTGTCTGGATATTTTATACACGGTCACCTGACGCCAAACTAGGATTCCCTGAATTATGGGAACAAGATACTGATATACTTACATAAATACTTTTAAATACGTACGTAGATAAATAAATACAAGTAAGAAATCTTAGTCACATGACGTATGCATCATCGATTATTTTCTCATTTGCACGAGTATAACTCCTTAAGTCCTTACCAGATAACAAGAGCGAAGGTGAAAACCACAAAATAAACATAAATATGTTGGTTCTTACTATATTTTAGCCTACAGCTAATAGCCGTTTTGGATATACCTCTTATTTCTTTCGCTAAGCGTGTGTCAAATATTAAGAAAAAAAAAACCTACTAATAATAACCTACTATAATAATTGAAATTGATATACTTACTGACCACGTTAGAAATTAAAGAAACAACTTTTTACCCATGACGGAAAACTCGTCTACATTTCGTAATTCTCTAACTTGGTTGGTCAATAGTAATGTTGATTTAGCTACCTTGTGTTATTTTGTTAGACTTGTTCACTTTCCCGCCTCGACGCGTCACCACACGTAATAGCTACGCTTTCACTTCGTGACGTTTCATTCGCTCGACTCTTTGTGGACAACGCCCCGTTACATGTTACTTTATCTTATGTCACAGTTTAATATATAGAGCTTGCACTAGTGTGCTAAGTGTCTAAAAGTACCTACAGGCTTTTTTTTTTTAGATAAGTAATAATTCTGGTAAGGTATTCAGAAATATAAGATTCTAAAAAGTAGTATTTAGGTAAAGACAATTATAATTTAAAACTTTTCATTTAACTTTTATGGTTCTAAAGCTATTAAATATTTACTGATAGAATTGCAATTTTAAACACTAAGTAATAGAAAACTGCCAATACTTTTTTTATGTACGTACTTATCTCCATGTCATATTAATAAATTTAGTAATCATTAAAACGATTTAAACAACTAGAAAAATATAGTTATAGTATATTTTTTTCGGTGTCGACTTTAGGTTTAATGTAAAATCATCAAAATTATCTGTATTTGTAATGGCACTACGGCACACCATACACGAATCCAGAAAAAGGTAGGTTCCTAATTGCAAAACTCTCATTAGTCTTTATACGCGAAAGAAAGCCAATATTAATAACAAAAGAGAAATTTCTATTCATAGACATTTAGGCCCTAGTAAACCTAGTAAGTTATGTATGAATACCTGCACCAACATTGTAAACAGAAAGTCTACCAGCAGCTTTCACGCTGCCGTCGGCGGCACACACTCGGCGGAAAATCAGTGAAAGCTCGCCGACAATTTCTAAAAGCTATTTGTCCAAATACTTAGTGGCATCGCCATTTTCACTAAAGGATTCGTGCAATCGTGCAACATCACGCACCGCTACATGCCAACCTGTCGGCCGCGCGATTTCCTACGCCTGTTTGGTGCCTATTAGCAAACGGAAGTGTAGCCAATTAAGGTTGCATTTGGTACTCACCTAATATGCTCGCGCCGTGTGTGACCGCCAGGACGGCCGCGACAACCGCCACCGTCGCCAGGAGCCTCTTGACCGACATTGTTGTTCTCACTTTGAATTTCCAATTCCAGTCGAAGTGATGCCGCTCGCCCGCGCCGGCAGCAAGGACAAGTCTGGGGACACTGAGCCGCACGAGAGCCGGCGGCGGCGAGCGCCCGCGCCGGCGACGCCATCTCGCTCCGCAGCCAGTTTCACTCCGCTCACAATAGAAGGTGAAATTTTAAATAAACCATAATAATGACATGCATCGGTTAGTGCATCTAGAAAGCGGACGCCCCGGCGCCGGGCGTCTGTGTACACGGCTTCGTTAATTTAATTCTCTTTAAATCGGAAACGCAATGTAAGGATGACGGATTATTTTAAGTTCATTGGCTCGGATATGGTTTACAATGTAGTACACGTTGTCTATTATGTAGATCGGTTAGTTGCGGCTGAGGTGTTTGTTACTTTATTGCGTATATCCTCGTTATTTAATAGGGTGTAATAGAAATATTGCATGTGCTCGAAATGTAATTAATCAATCATCTATGGAGGTAGTTCCGTTGTTATAACGCTTGTTGTTACCTAGTTAAAGTTAATTTAATGCATAATATGTTTGCTTGCTTACGATTACAATAATGAAAAGATGGCAGTTATCGCCGTCTTTTCAAATTCTAAATACCTTTTAGTTTATCGTGCACGAACACTAAACTAGACAGTTTGAGTATAACATTTCAAATATGAAAGCTAAAGTCATAAAATGCAGAGCCTAGCGGCTACGTGCTGGTACATTTATGCGTTTAGAAAATCTGTGCATTTCTATAATGATATTAATTATAGAACCGCATCGTGCGGAAGTAAAAGTGCGCAATAAATATTTTTATATTGCATTTATTAATCTGGATCATTATAATCATCATTATAATTGATGTTTGAGACATACTTACATTTCATACTCAGAAGAAGGTTGATTAGCAATTAAAAAATGTAGATATCATTCCTTATGTCACAATATCATTCCTTATATCAATTTGATGAAGAATGATTGGTGGGTTCGGCAACTTGTCTTGACGATGAAAATATTGCGGGTATGGTAGTTCAGTTCCGACAATGCTATCCATGAGATAACTACAAAACAGTTGAAATAAATGATTTAAGTCGGTTCAACGAAAAAAAAAATAAGATAATAAATAGAAATTTCGACTCTGCATAGGTTATTTTACACACTATGAACAAGTGTTTAACTCTTACCCGGACAGTAAACTCCTATAGGCGTCATAACAATAAAACATATATTGTGTCTATTTTACTGTCCGCCAATGTGTTAACCACCATCCAGCTCCCCTAGCAAAGCACCAAAAAAGACATGACAAGACATATCAGGCACTGCGATTGGTTGAAACAAGCTAAGTCGCACGTTGTGTGACATATTAGCCAATCACAGCGCTTATTTTGTTCTATGTCGTGTCTCTCTTGATAGGGCTGCTGCCTGATGTTAAACAGTGATATGTTGTACGATGGAACTTTGTGTGTGAACCGTGTTTCCTGCGCAGTACAGTCTGAAGTTCTTCAAGTCGCGGGTGAATAGGTACCTAATGAACAAGTGTGTTCAATCGTAGACCACATCGCTGCTTAACACCAGGCAAGATGGTGGTCAAACGCTTGTTCATAATGATAAAAAAATAATGTGTGCGTGTACTACGTAAGAAGTGAAACTTCTTTATGGCCTTATTTTTCGCAAAATGATCTACAATGCAACTTTCCAGAAATTGGTTAAATAAAGTTAAATTAGATAAAGTTTAAACAAAAGGATTTTATTATCATAGACATGAATACAAAAAAGATGGCGTAACGGAAAAATGTGACGCGTAACCGAAAAATGTGACGGTAATTTTTTTAGAAGAAGTTTCACTTCAAAAAAACATTGAAGAAAAAAAAAATTTACGCAGCTCTCACAGCTTGTAGGAAAACATCGTGAAGAAAATCGCGTGTCCACATGAGCTCACGAACAGGATTCATATCCTGTATCGGTTATGGGCAGACTACATAACAACGTCGGGTCAAATACCTACACTTAGTGAAATGTGCGCGTTTGCTTAACATTTGCTTTCGCTCTACCAATCCGCGCGATTAAAAGGCGCGAATGTATTTACTTATTCTAATAATGAGTGTTTGGAAGTGTTTAAAAAGTAGGTTGGAAATACATAATGTAAAATAAAAGTAAACAAAAAAGTCATTGTAATGCATTGTAAATGAATTGTAATGCGCATGTCCGGTTAACTTTTTGCCAAAAACTTATCGTGTTTCTTCATTTAATGTATAATACACTTGAATATACTTGTTCCATGGTCAAGATAGGAAATAATTGTCTTAAAAACTTATGGAAATAATATATATTTATAATATTCGTGGAAGTCCAGAGAAGGTTTGTACGAAGATAAAATTTAAAAAAAATCGCTTGAAATTTGGGATGCAGACTAACTACGCGAATGAAATCGCGGGGTGTCCACTAGAATTACTAAATTGACAACATTAAATTTTTTTAAGGTAGTCAAAGGAATAAAAATGTATCGGCATTTCTGTTTCAGGATACTTTTCCAAAAATATGATCTCTCCCATGCACGTGAATTCGCCTTCCATCTGTCACTTTTCCACCTTAATGTATAGACAGCTTTCCGCCCGCGGCTTCGCCCGCGTGGACTTCGGTTATATTGCGGTCACCATCATCATCATCAGCCCATACCTGTCCACTGCTGGAAATAGGCCTCTCCAATTGCACGCCACTGTGATCTGTTTTCGGCTTCTCGCATCCAGCTTCTGGCAGCCATCTTGCGTATATCATCAGTCCACCTTGCCTGAGGGCGTCCTACACTCCGTTTGCCGAGACGCGGTCTCCACTCGAGAACTCGTTTTCCCCAACGGTCATCGGTTCTACGGCAAATATGGCCGGCCCACTGCCACTTCAGCTTGCTAAAACGATGAGCTATGTCGATGACTTTGGTTCTCTGTCGGATCCCTTCATTTCTGATTCGATCCTTCAGAGAAACGCCGAGCATAGCCCTTTCCATAGCACGCTGTGTGACTTTGAGCTTGTGGACCAGCCGTGCCGTCAGTGTCCACGTCTCAGCTCCGTATGTCATTACAGGTAGGACACACTGATTGAAGACTTTTGTCTTCAGGCACTGTGGTATCGCTGATGTTAAGACTCGACGTAACTTTCCAAATGCTGCCCAACACAGCTGAATTCTTCTGTTTACCTCGTCCTCGAAGTTGTTTCTACCCAACAGCAATGTCTGCCCAAGGTATACAAGACATATTTTTGAACAACTTCGAGAACGGTGCCGTATACTGAAATCGGTTCCGGTAGAGCATGTTCATTGAACATGACTGAAATGATCATGGAAATCATTATGGGAAGGCCTCGTCCAGCAGTGGACCCCGTGTGAGTTATGATGACGAATATAATAAAGTCTTCTGTTTTAAAACGGTGGCTGGCTGCAGAAAAAATTATATAAGAGATTCAAAAACCTTACCCTCGGACCAAAATTAAGGATGCCTTTGCCAAATATACATTAAAGTAAAGAAAATAACAATCAATCAATCAAATTATCTCAGTGTGTCTGTCAGATTTCTGATACTTCGAGCGAGGTCCTGTGTTGGTTGGTGCTAGTTGTAGAAAAATATTGAATTTTCTACATATTAAAACACTTGCCCACATTACAATATCATAAATGGCGTCGGGGGCGTCTAGGAGAACACTAAGCCAACTTATGTATCAGGGATGGAATGAGATCCCTGAAGTTATGGGCTCAACTTGCGTAGCCATAGTGGGACTTGGTTTAGGAGTCCTCGGTTGCTACAACTATACCAAAAACGATGGAGACAATCGAAGATACAAGCTTACCTACGTCGTGATGCGACCTGATGACCCCAAAGTTGCTAAAATACGAAAGGACTAAGAATTCAGTGTAATTAATCTTGTATAGTTGAGTTATGTAATAAAGTAAATCAATTTTATTGATAACAGTTTTGTTTATTTCTGTCTGTGGGTGAATAGTCACAGTTAGTTATTCTCTCATGTCTATAAGGGTAAGTTTTGTAATCTTTTTTTATACCAATGACATTGAAGTAAAGATTTAGTTCAATTAAGTAATTATTAATATTTTTGTTTAGACTGAAGCACTAGACATACCTACATTATTTCTTTTATTTGAGCCAGTAGGGATACATTATAGAATGTGACACAAATTGTATAAATGTACTGTGACTTTCCATACATACTCTCCCTCTTTCTCTGGAAGCTTGCTACTAAATGTGTGTGCCTTTAAACTAACTTAACCCTTCAAGCACGGAAACTGAAATGTGA
Organism: Conopomorpha cramerella; assembly: GCA_012932125.1. Classification (NCBI taxonomy): domain Eukaryota; kingdom Metazoa; phylum Arthropoda; class Insecta; order Lepidoptera; family Gracillariidae; genus Conopomorpha; species Conopomorpha cramerella. The sequence goes on from SJJU01008069.1 coordinate 14,649, forward strand.
CTTCTGATATGAAATCTATGGTTACAATCTGATTTGTGGATTTTTCAATGCCCATCACTTGTGGGCCTCTCAATGCACTCTCCTGCTGCTAGATCATTGAATTTGGGATGATGTAGAAATTTGTCTACATACATACCACTCTATGATATGAAAGTAGTGATATTCCAGATATCTGTATCCATAACTGTTACTTTTCACTCAGATCTTTTACTTTACTAATTTTTAATTAATACAATGATATCCTATTCAGAGTGAAAAAGGACCACAAGCAATGTTCCTAGAAACATTTTTGGGCTTGTCAATATGAACAACTTTTACTACCTATTGCAACAATGTGGGGAAAACAAACACAAAAAAAATTCAATCCCCATACAAAATGTCATCTACTGAGGCAAAAAAAATTGTCTATTTTGAATGGAAAAACATTTTTGCGTTGCATTGTTGCCATAGTAAAAGTTGTTCATATCAACAAGCCCAACAACAATTCTAAGACCATTGCTCAGGGTCCTTTTATACGCAGTATGTAGGTGATTAGGTAGAATAGAAAAAAAAGTATTAAATTCCATTTATAGTTTTTTTTATTTCTTATAATCAAATATTTGGCACTTATTGCAACAACTTGCCTCTGGACTATTGTGTCCATTGGTCAACCACCTTGGTGGGAGCAACTGGGACTTGTATTTAAAGAATTATTTCATTATTTCAGTTTTTGCATACCCACCACCTCTGCCTACCTACCGTTTATGAAGGATAGGTATTTATTTGATATCTTTCAAGTCTAAACATAACAAGGCCCTTCATCCTTCAATATCATTGCTGTATATGCTTATTGTAACTAGACCTAAAACAACCAGACTTGCAAGCCACAATGCAGCTTCAGCTAAATGTATGGAAAATGATCTAAATCTGGATCCAAACTGTCACTTTTACTACCAAAATGACAGTTTGGATCCAACTATAAACTGGTATGCAGTAAGGGACAGAAAATATTGTATTTTACTCTTTCACTCCTGCACATTGTTTATGTTGTCTTGTTTTATTCTGAATGTCAGCTTTGGATTTCAAGTGTAGTTGTTTGGTCTGATATGCATTTGCAATCAGATAGGTATTGCTTAGGTATGACAAGGGAGAGAGCATTCTGGAGGGGGGTTTCTTCCTTTAACACATAGTTTTGCATAGTGACTTTTGCATAGGGACTGTGAGTCCCTATGCAAAACTAGAAAACTACTACATAATGTCCAGATTAGTGATGCATTTACTTGAATTGCATGTACATGATTTTTTTTAATTGTTTTTAAGATGTTTGCACAGCAAATACTCCAAGTAACAAGTCCTAAAACAGTAAACTACCTGACTCGTATGTTCGCGATAAAAAAATAAATAAAATACTCCATAGTGAGTCCATTGTGGGCTCACAGACTCTGAGCCATGCCACGACATGAGCTCACATTGGGTTTATAGTACTGTAAATGTGTTAAGCCAAATCCTTATCTAAATAACATGAAAAAATAATATGGCGTTTGATAAAATCTAGGTGCATTTCATGATCATTTCCCTGCCCTTATCCCACAATAAATGGGGTTGAAACCTCTTGATATGTGTGTGAAAAGTGCATCAGGCTACATTAGGTTGGCAGCTAAAACCTATGTTACACCTTATTTTGAGGTACTTTCTTATTTTCTTACAATACTATACAAGAATCAAATTAGCTAACAGGACTAGAAAAAGTAAAACAGCAAACATAAGCTGTTCTACATTACAAAAAAAACACGTTAATAAAAAAAATAACTTGTAATTAGGTAGGTAGGTATTAGAAAACTTAAATAACATTGTAATGCTGACATATCACTTCACTTCTTCCCTTTTCCTTTTTTGCCTTTTTCTTTGCTCGTACCGGGATTATCGGAAGATTTGCTTTTCGGCTCCGTCTTTTTCTTGACCTGAATGAAAAACAAATATAATATATTATTTATTTTAACTAACCTACTGGATCCCTTTCTCCACTCTTTGCTATTCTGCGCAGATGTCCACAAGTCTTTGTTCATGTCTATGAATGAGAAAATAAAAATGGAATGAAAAAACGTCCCAATGGATCAACTGAGAGATGAACGGGAATTTGTCCAATGCTCAGACCAAAAACAACTAGACTTACAATCCTAAACTGACGTTTAGAATAAAACGAGACAACAATATGAAAAACATGCAGGAGTGAAAGAGTAAGAGACAATATCTTCTGTCCCTTACTGCGTACCGGGGTAAATCTGGATCCTAACTGTCAAATTAATAGTACAAGTGACACTTTGGATCCAGAAGTAGGTACATCATATTCCATACACTTTGGTGCAAAAGAGACAGACTGAAGGTGGTACGCGGCTTGAAAGTTTAGTTGTTTTTGGTCTGAGGTCCAATGGAATGGATGGATAGACACAATATGTCAAGCATGGGTCCACTGGGGACAGGACCTAGCTCCTATTGGCTATGTGCATAGCAAAGTAGTGGCAGAGAGATAACAACCGCAGCGCACAACACGGCAGAAATCGGAAACAAATGCGGATGATCAGCTGTCAAGTGTTGATTGCAGTACAAAATCAAAGCAAAGAAATTGGCCATGACTGTTGTTGCGTTGTTAAATTTTAACGTTTTGCGTTCTTACATGCTCGGCTAATACTAATGTATTGCATTTTATCTCAGTTTGTGGTTGGAAACTAATATTATGTGTAATAGTTTCAAACCCGGTTTTTATTACTATATTAATTTTACAAACTATTGAAAAGTGAAATACACTTATATAATATTGTCAACAATACTATTTTAATCTTTGGTTTTATTTATATTTGCAAGGAAAACTGACAATGTTTACATTGTTATTATTTGACAGCTTCCGCAAATGTTGTAAACGCTACGCGTCGCCACCGTCGCGCACATAGCCAATATCGAGAAACGTACTATTGTATCTTCCTACAAGTATAATAGCCCATTAGCATTTAGGATATATTGCCTATAATCTGAGTCTTCTTTTGAAAAGCAAAGTATATTACACTGTCAGAGAATTTATTGAGGACGAGAATTTAGAATTTTAATTGTATTGTATTGACATTTTATTTAAGAATTACCTATTTACTGTACTAGGCAATGATAATATTGTATATTTTATTACTAATGCATGACATTTTAATCCCAATTATCAATATTTTGCATGCCACAAAAAAAAATACACTTCACGCCTTTAATCCCAAAGAGGGGTAGGCAGAGGCACTTGCTAAATATGGCTTGAACACAAATGTACCTGAATATCTTAATGTACCCCCATATTCCGCAAATAAACTATTTAAATTTGAATCTTGTAGTTGTATCTCACTTCATTAATAAGTCAGTAGAGAAGAACATAAGTACAAACTAAGCCTGTCAAGCCAAAACAAATAAATAAAAAATAAATAAATACACTTCACGCCTTTAATGCCAAAGAGGGGTAGGCAGAGGCACTTGCTAAAGCAAGTACCCACGGTTCACCAAGCGTATTTAACCCAACGTGGCAGGGGGTTAGCCCATCGCCGTTATAGGGTTCACACACCTTGTGGTGTGCGGGTTTCATCACGCTGTTGTCCTTCACCGTACGAGCGTTGCG
>SJJU01008070.1:0-22814 GCA_012932125.1 Conopomorpha cramerella
GGGCATAGTTCGAGAATAATCTCTAGCGCATTCCTGATATCAACCGCCGATCGTAGACAATCATACTTGACAACGAATATTCCAGAATGATCGATTAGATAACATTCTACTCGGTAAGCGTCGATGGCCAACACTGAATGTTCGAGAAATCACGAGATATTGAGACCGATTTAATGGATACAATACGTTCGTGTGGTAGATACGCCCAAACATAGGTACACAGCAAATTATAAAGAAAATAAATGTATTTTCTTTATAATTTTAGCGCCTTTTGACGGTAAGAGAGACACACTTGCTCAGCAAATACCCACAGTTCATCAAGTGTGGGCACAGCCCAACGTGATATAGTTTTCATAAGAATGTTTTCTTTTACCTTATATTTGCGTAGCGTACATACGTAGACTCCAGCAGGGGTCATTTTTTAAAGCTTTTTTGACATTTTTTTTTACAAAAACTGTCAGTTATTTTATATCATATATCACTCGTCTAGAGTGTGAAAATTACGCTTTTTATTCCTCGGAATTAGTCGTTCGTGATCCTGTTCCTATGCATCTATTGGCTCTTCATTAGTAGCTAGGCGCACACACACCAAATAAAGCCACAACTTTCCAATTGCCGTTCAAACACCCGACAACTCCGCTACAGACGCCACTTACAAATACCTCCAGTATCTAAACGGCAATACACACGTACAAGATTAACCGGCGGAATAGTTGCGCGCAACTCAATCCTTTGTTGAAAATTGGAGAATGTATCGCCACACCGACTCATTACACTAACAACGGGCGCACTGGAGCGGGCGCGGCCGATTCTGCAGACAGATACAAACTTCCCCCAGTTGCACTAATTCTCTTCCTGCAATTTGGTATGTAAGTGAGCATAACGCATTGAATCCACTGGCTCTACTCCAAATTCATTCCTCATGTAAGGCCCGGGCGAGGAAATTGGCACGGCTAGTAGTGTACGCCGATCTTTTGTATTGTAATGGCCGCGTGGTAAAATATAGCGCCATTTTGAGGGTATACTTTTAATTCTTTTTTGTCGCTGTTCGCGAACACCGTGCCGGGGTTGCGGAGGATTTTTTTTTTTCACGGCGCCGTGAATGATGTAATAAGGAAACGAGATAAGAGTTAGGGCAAAGAGAAGAAGGTAGAGGAAATAGATGATAATGCCTCATTTTAAAATTTGTTACTTGAGTAACTGCTCTATAAAGGTTTGCGATTCATTTAATTATAGGTTTTGATGAAATTGTTTTTTTTATCACTATAAACAAGCGTTCGACCACCATCCTGCCTGATGTTAAGCAACGATGTGGTCTACTATGGAGCGCACTTGTTCATTAGGTACCTGTTCACCCTCGACTTGAAGACCTACAGACTGTACTGCGCAGGAAACACAGACTACGGCAAGTCGTCCCACAGCGTGGCGGTTCGCACTATGAAAGTAGACGCAAACCGTTTGGTTCGCGTAAATGGCAAATCCACCTGGTATGGTTGCTATACCTATTTTGAAAGAAAGGAAGGCATCTGAGGCAGCCACTGAATTTAAACTTAGGCGTGCGAAAGTGATACGTAGGCTATGTATTGGTATTGGTTACTATAACCAGCATAATAATTTCCCAGATTCATAACGTCATTTTGGTAACAACGCAACAGTTTCATATCAAAGCCACCAAATCAAATAATGTATCAACTGTACGAACTAAGCAAAATGTATCTTATGTCTTTAAGTATAACCTTCAACTTTCTGTGGTGATTTCTGCAAAAATGGAACAATAGGTTAATTGATGGAGTGCAGAAATCTGTTATAAGCACAGACAAAAGTCGCGGGGGCCGAAAGCTAAATATTTATTTCACTTTCTTTTCCTCTTGACATGGAAAATGTGGGGCGTACTATTATTGATGTGCATCCATACGTCTTATCCCTAATAAACACTTTCCGTCCCTCTCTGGCATCAGTTGCTACTCGTCCCGTCTCGCTCGCACTTCAGCTGTAGCTTATGACACGGGTCAAGCAATTTGACAGTCACGTACAGTTACGGCCTTCTGTAGCTGACTGTAATATTGAAAAATGATCCCTGTTTTTGTGAAAATTTCATATGTAGACATCTGAAAATTGCTTGGCTATGCCCTCACCGGCTGTAAGGCGTTGGTGCAGGATGTCTTATTATTAAAATGTTGGCATCCTTTGCCGGTAACCCTTGGAAAGTCGAGGCTCCACCCTCCTGTCAAACGTTGAATACACGCTGACCGTTGTTATACAACATTCATGACGTAGGTGATGATGTATCGATGTTTAAGTTTTTATCGAAAAGGGAAAAAAAATAGAAATGCAACAAACTGGGAAGGATGGGTATGATGAATAGGTTAGCCCATAGGAAGATACTTCTGATGGTACATCATGGACCACTTTGAGGAGTGGTACGTGTTTAATATTTATGTAATCTAATATTGATTCATTGAGACTTTCGAATAAAAAAGCGTAAAAAATGAGACAGGCTGTACTGTTGTGGATACACAGCGTAAAATGCTTCTAAGGGAAAATTCTAAGGTGATTGATTACTGGATGAAAGATTAGCCATACCAATGTCCTTTAATTGTTAAACTCCCAAATGTGAGAAGTGATTGATGAGTTAAGAGTTCATCATGAGAACATGATAATGTTAGAAGGAAGCGCATAATCTGAGACTCGAATACCAGGACTTCATAATTTATAAACAACTGACTATTCCATAATTTCAAAACATGCGTAAACACGAAAAGCTTACCGCAGACAAGTCGTTGTCCCAAAACCTATAATACGCGTCGGGGCGAAGCAATCTCTCTATTATATCGCCCACAATGGACCTTAATACAACCTATTTGGCTATCTAGGGCCGAAACTTGAGAACTGTCTGTGCTCAATTGGCAACGAGTAATAAGCATTAGCAGACATAGTGTATGAGGGACTAATGGCTCGCCATTATTTTGAGGCCTCACTGACGAGCGTAATCTAGAAAATTCAGAGTGATAATGACAGTTTGAATAGTGTTTGGAGTATCCACCTACTTGAATCTTCTGAGAGCCTGGTATGGGTTTCTGCATCACGTCACGTACGTTAGGTCGGCCACGGTTAAATGTGTGGGTATTTTTTATTTATTCGAATGATAGCTACCTTCGAAATAAATAATAGAATAACAAGACGTGCGTAATTTTATAAAGATTGTTTTCTCAATTATCGGAAAATAATGTAGGTAGGTCTTTTGTCAACAAAGTAATCAGCTGTACTTGGATCTCAAACATACCTAAGTAGATATAACTTAACACCTTCACTGCGAGAGTCCGATAGACCTGTTTCACTCAGGTGCGTTACGGGACTATGCGACCCCTTAATAGTTTACCGGTAGACTGCGGGACGGGATCATATGATCCCGTTCTACCCCTGCTACGTTACCTGTTCATATTTTGACGAAAACAAAGAAAAAATAGATTAAATATATATCAGTAGATAGCTAAAGAAATGACACTTGCAAATCTGGCTTCGCCCGGGATTACCATTATTAGGAAGGGAAAAATTTGAGAAAAACTTTAAGGGGTCTTTTCGCCCTGTATCGCACCGAACAGCAGTACAAAATTAGGTTCAACTAGTGATGGGAAATGACAAAGACGATAGATTTTTATAAGAAATCGATAGATTTTTTACTTTTATTTCTTAATGAGTTTCTATAAAACACTTTGCACAAATGGGCTTAGCACACTGCAGACAAAAAGACAATTTTTTTTTGCGTGATTAGTGGCATCACGGCTTGACATGGTGAGCCTATGTTTTTTGTAGCACTCGACGCATTTCTTCCTCTTTGCACTACCGGAGCTTTTTTGTAAAGTATGTTTCACAGATTGACCCGATGCTGTATCCGGTGCTTGAATTTCATAAAATATATTAATATATTGCAATGAGGAAATGTCATGACTTATTTCCTAATCGCTATAGAAAATAGTTGGGCAAACACAGTATACTAGTAAGTACTTAAAATGGCCGCCAAGACACATTAATCAAGCAAATTATTCAGTGGTTGGATAATCTCATAAGAAACTTTTTGCAAGAGAATTGTACAAGATAAGTTAAATTAGAGTGTGCGTTTGGAAATATAAGGTGATAGATTGAAGATAAACCTCGCCACACATTCAGCGACCAAATCAGTGAAGTCGTAAAATAAGCCAGAATAAAAGCACCAAAAATCGACATGGCTGTATGAAAGACTGAAAAATGTAGACGAAGCATTAGAGGTGTGTCAAGTCCGTAGCAAGTGGCGGTGTATATGTTTTTTCTGCCTACCTCTCTGGGGGACAGGCATCCCGCTATTTATCTCCACATCGCATAGACATCTCCTTTTTCGCATCATGATTAAAAGGCACTTTTAATATTCGCAGAATTGATTCGGCACACTTTTGATTATCACAAGTTTCACTACATAACTTTCGGAACGCGACTCGAAGAATACGACTTTATCGATCGAGTGCGCACTGCGCATCACTGACTGCGTAGGCGCGCACGAACCTGTGCGGGCGGGGTCGAAGTGCGGGGTCGGGTGCACGGGGTAGTTTGATCCCGCGCCGCACTATGTTAATAGTTTTTCAATACAGTGCGGTACGGCATCAAAACATCCCGTAATAAAATACCTACATAAATAAATCGGTAATACGAAGACGAATCCAAAACACTATTCATCTCTTTTCTACGCATAGTAATAGTCAAGATATGGCCTTCGCAAAATAGGAAATCTCGCTTTTTTCGCTGCCGCAACCAGGGGAAGTACGCGGCGGGATCGATGTATCCCGTATCGCAGTGATCGTGTTAAATTCAGATAAATTGAATACACGCACATAAATTGAATTATATTTTTTGTTTAAGTCGATCTTACGATCATACCTTCGACGTCTAGCGTAGTTAGTTACCTGTCAAGGGTAAAGTAATCTAAATTACTATACAAAAATTTCACCGCGACTCTGTGGCTCGGCTTAGGATAACTGGCTCTGATTACGTCTAGTGAAACGGAAAATAACTAATGACCTGGACGAGTGATCAGGATCTAGATGAATCTAATCTAGCCTACCATAATGAATCACGTAAATTATTCATTTGCTTTCAAGGCTCGATCTTAGTGATATTTTATTTACGCAGGAAGCTCTCTAAAAAGTGACAGGCAATTTTCTTGACCTAAAATAATAAATTGTTTTCTTTCTCATTTAAAATAGTCCTCAGAGAACCGGATCCATCATTCCCGTTGACAGTTGACAAATACCCAAGACTATCATTTGCATCTCTGACAAATGTTTAATAAGAACAATGTCACGTTTTTGTTTCATGCACTCCAATGCAAGGGTGTTTAAAGGCCAAATAATCCTCAATATAATCTACCGCCGCCGCCCGCTTCTTTCGTTCGTCTACCCTCGGCTTGTTTGCTGATAAGCATAACAACAAAGGATTTCGTCCGGGACCTTCTTTTGTTATTAAAAAAAGATGTCATCTCAGTCGCATCCTGTTGATTTATGGCACCCACATCTGAACAATGAGCTTCGAGCAGCTTCAGCCACGACAATATTAAATTAGAATATCTCTTTCGTTTGACCCAATTTTCTAAGTAGCAAAGTGATATCTGATGGTGCGTGGGCATGTCTGTGTGTGTGTGTGTGTTCTTCAATTCTGTATAATACATTTATTTTACGGTTGTATGAACGCCATGCGTTATCATTATAATATACTTTTTTGTTGTAAGTAAATTCTCAACTTATTTAGTTTAAGATAGATTCATGGAAGAGCCTGATCCCGCAACACAGGGAAACCTATAGCGGTATCAGTGTCCTTACATTTATTGTAACAATATTCTCTAATAAAAATACTTTTTCATTTTCATTTTCATCATCAGTTTAGCTTCAATTTTTACAAAATTTTACAATGCTTACTTACTAAGAATTATAATTTTGTCAAGTACAAACTATGACCTTTTGTTTCTTTAATAAATAAACAAGCGTTTATACCATCCTGTCCGATGTGCATGAGCAATGTGGTATACGATGGAGCACACTTGTGCATGAGGTTCCTATTTACCCGTGACTTAAAGACCTCCAGACTATACTGTAATAAGAGGGTAGGGTACCTTCATGATTTAAGCTTATGCAGTTAATTTGATCATGACTCTCTCTCTCATTACAAGGCACCAATAAAGTCCACTTTCTGTAAAAAAAAAACATTAATTGTTCCAACGCCAAATAACAATATTGATTTTCAAATTCCGAAGTAGTTTTTCATCGTTAATACATGCACCACCTGCTTGAACTACCTATTACATAAACCAAACAATTTATCACCTAATAACGCATTAAAAATTATGAACTGTTAGATCCATTTTCCTTTGCACAGCTCGCGCGAGTTTCGTCTTAATTCAAATTTATATTCTGCTATTAGTTCATAATTTCCACGTCTGGCGGTTACTATTCAAGTAATTTGTTACACAAATGAGATCCAGCGGCGCTCTATTAGCGAAGTCACTTACGCCGAGTGAAATTTTACCAGCGAAGTGCCCGAAATTCTGTTTTTAGACGACATTACATTATGAAAACTGGAAAAGGAACGTGTAGAGGCGTCGTTTTTTGGATTCAGATTTACATTTTGTGTTCGCAAACAGGACTTCATTATCAAGTTGGTGGAAAACGTATTGTAAAGGATTTGAGTATGACTGTTCTGCCGTCTAGCGAGGAAACTGGACTGGTTGGCTAATTTCACCATGATTTTTCGACATGGAGATATTTAAGTTTCGACACTTTTGGCGAAGCTTATAGGGACATATTGTTTCATAAAAAACATATCTACTTATGCCTTTTATGCTTTCATTAAAGATATTTTCTAGTTTGTCACTAAGAACCCAATAGTATGTTTTAGTTTTACATAAAAGCGATGGGCTCACTCACTGTCACGTTGGGTTAAATACGCTTGGTGAACCGTGGGCATTTACTTACTAAGCAAGTGCCTCTGCCTACCCAGCTTTGGGATTAAAAGGCGTGAATTGTATTTCTTTATTTTATTAGAAGAAACAATGACTACGATCGTAGGAAAATAAAACCAGTGAGCGTCTGTACTGTTCAAAAACTTTCCAAATACCAGGCGACCATGAATAAGTCAGTGAAAGAACTCCCACTACAAAAATCACCCATGTAAAATGGAGCCCGCCTCGATCGCGCCTCCGCCGCCACCGCCGCCCCACCAGTTTCCTTGCTGACCTCTCACTGAATCCAATTATAAAGTTTAATTACTCATCAGACTACCACAGTCTTGACAGTGACATGCAATTTAGTTGATGTAGTAGCCACAGCAGATGCTACTTGCTAATTTTGAAACTAGCAACCTCAGTGTCTCGCACTGGTTTTGGGACGTGCTTTGGCCTCAAGATTTTGAAGGTTTATTTTACATACATAATGTCGTGGCCGTAATAGATAGTGAAGTGGACAGAACCGTTGAAGGTATTTTGTCTTCTAGCTCAATTGGTACTTAAGTAGGTCTGGTATCTTATGTGGCTCATCATCAAGAAAGGCCACCATAAGTGTCTGCAAATTGATTTTAATTCTGTGAATTGTACATTTTGAAAGAAGATGTCGTGACCAATAATTGAAAAGCTTGCTTCGGTGTTTTGGGCATATGGAGAGAATGGACGAAAGTCGATCGACAAAAGAGATTTATATGGGTGATGTAATGGGCTGGGTGAGTAGAGGTCGCCCCCAGAAGGACATACATCGACCAGATTGGTGATGTCCTGACGGAAGGTGGCGTGAAAAATACTCGAAATCGGAGGTCATATATTTAAAGAAGTATGGATGTAGATGAAGAGAAAGGGGTGTGCCAGGACCGTGACAAATGGAGATCCGTAGTAGACTACAGATCTCAGCAGAAGCCTACCCCTCTGGGAGACAGGCGTGAAGTGTATGTATGTATGTAATTGTACATTCTTGTGAGTGCCTGTTAATACACTGTGCCGTGGTGTTCTACCGTTCCTGTGGGAAATCACGGTAGCAATATATAATAACCTATGATGATTTTTGAGACATGCAGGGCCGTTTTGAAAGAAACGAAAAAATAGTATAGGATTATAACGTCTCAATGATCTTCCTTACCATTCTTGGCAATAGGCAACAATACAAACACACCGTCATATTTCCGATATCCTCCGCTCATTTTCATATCAAGCAATATTTACAATACCAAAGTGTTTATACCCACGTACATTGTAGTAGATTACAATTTTATGAAGCATCGAACTAGCAAAAGAATACAGAATATGAGAGTACAAAAAAAAACATGTACTAAGTACTTTTTATCATCAGCCAATTAGCATAGCAGAGAAATGCATACCACTACACTGCGTTTCGAGTCGCTGAGCGCCAATTCATGCCGACCGTTCGATTATACACTGGCAAGTATAAAATGACCCCCGGTTTTCATATATTCTCAAAATAAAACAGTACCACAAAAATTCAACACCGATTACCTATATTTATATGTACCAACAGGTAAAGTTGAAACTGTCGATTGTGCAACGCATACCGGTAAACACTTCACAGATTATGACGGTACCGCTGCATACCGGCGCGAAATACACGCGATACCGGGTATTTTTCGCGAGCAGCGATTGGTTGGTTCGATTCGAAAATGGAATGTCGACAAGTTTCGTTCGTCAGCTTAACTATTCTAGCTGTAGTCTCACTGTGATTGGCTGTAATTTAACTTTGTAATTGCTAAATGTTTACGTACGAGTATTTGGGTAGGTATGAGAAAACCCTGAAATGTGGATTCCATATTTGGAACTTCGATTGTTTTTGTATTTGATTAAGTTTGGAGTTTCAATTGGGTTTTTTTTTGTGATTGGTTCGCCGTCAATCGCAAAGTCCGATTAGAGATTTGTAAATAGCTCGAAAATATCTAGCAGAGGAATGCTTGTTCATACATTTCCAGAAAATGTATGGACGGCACTGCACCACCTTAAATTATATGTTAACAACAACATTATAACCAGTAGATATTATTAGATATTAGGAATTCAGTTGAGTTAAAGGACGATTGGATAAAGAAATAAATAAAAATATTAATTTAATAGTAATCACAACATACAGTTAATTATTAAGTAAAGTATAAAATAAACTTACCGAAACAAATAAACCGATAGTTTGAAGGTCTTCAAGTCGCGGGTGAATAGGTACCTACTGAACAAGTGAGCTCCATCGTAGACCACATCGCTGCTTAACATCAGGCAGGATAGTGGTCAAACGCTTGTTCATTGTGATAAAAAAAAACAAGTTATTAAACTGTAAATATTCAATAGTTTTGAAGTACGTATGTATATATTGAAATTGATGTGCTTGTCCCCAACCTCATTAATACAGGTTGATATACAACCTTCGGATGGGCACTTACTAGCAATATTCTGTTTATCCATTGAAATCTAAAGTGTCAGGCTAATAGTGACCTTTTATCCAACTAATTATCCGTTATGTCGTTTATGTGTAAAACACGTTTAAAAACCATGTGTAAAAATATCTTATAAGTACCAATAGCACACAACGCAAGAAATATCCAGCTACATTTTTTTTGTTTACGAGACAAGAAAATGGCGTCCGCTAAATGGTCCGCTTTAGTTTGTAAAGAGTAATTGTTTTTCTTGGTCCCATCGATATTCAGTGTCAACATTAATTACTAAAGACCCCATAAATCTAATACATACATCTCATTTCAATTACAAAATCGTTCACCGTTTATGATTAGGCAATAACGTAAAAGCCAATCGCCATTGAGTATTCTGGCAATGTTACCAGCGTTATATTTTTATTGCCAGCTATAAAAATATTATGCGAGCCAAATTGGGGTTTCGCAATATAACACAAGACGGCTTATAATATTATAGTTATTGTCATGTGAAAGGGCTTTGTTTGTTCTAGTTTTAATGAACATAGCATTGTTTATTCATTTATGTTTAAAATCAGAATGGGGAATCTCCCGTTACGTTTATTTGACAGAGTTTCGTTTCCATTCTTGCATTAATGTCACAATCTCCATACAAATGTTTATAACATTTATGACATAAACATGCAAAATCTTTCAAATAATTGTCATGAAAATTCCCAAAAAAAAACACTTGCTTATCAAATGACAATTTTTAACTCAATGTACAGTAATGACTACGTCATTGCCTTCGTGGATTTCATACAATTTTTGGTGATTACGAAGAGAAATTCTAACATGCGAACAAAACAAAAGGCGAACCACATCAATCTCAAGTCAGTGTAATCAAAGAAAAATGAAATTACGAAAGAATCCACGAAAAGTCTTAAAGTTGGATGCGGCGCACTCGTAACGGACGCTTGATTTACGTTTCCCTTTAAACTAAACTCATATTTTTGCAAACTTCTTTGGCTGTTCTACAATTGAATTTAAATTTCCTCCCGAGCAACATATCCGACATTCCCAAACACTGAAAGAATCCTCGCTTCGAAATAGAAAGGAAAACAGCTCGCAGACTTGTGGAATGTAATTTTATCTGAACCAAGTCTCGAAGTCTGGGTAATTAAAGCTATGCGGACCGATGCCGACGAGGCTCCAGAACTTTCTGCGGAAGGTGCTAGATGAGCTGCGCGGTCACATTCAGTTAAACACACTTGTAGCCTTGTGACCACTCGATCCACTCCCAATGGGGTCCAAAGCAATCGGTGAGTTAAATCCTGCAGTGGGACGTTCAAGAATACCAACTCGATCGGTTGTTTTTCCTTCATTGCCAGTTAGAAAGTTATTGAAAGTACGGAGAAGCTGGCAGTACTAGATGCGAGATACGTGAGTGGTCCGAACCAATATTGCGAGCAAACGTGTTCTCGCTGGGGGTGTCCTGTGGAAAAAAAGTAACGAGTACGTGTGTGGCGCCGTAATAGAACTGCATTTCGAGTAAATTGTTTGTTGAATTCTCTATAAGACATTTCGATTGCTTTTTCTCGAGGACTACCTAACCACAAACGTATCACTAAGTTACTGTTCTTTTTCTTTCGTTGAATACTTATTTTGTGTTCGTGGAGAGAGTTTCTTTACCTCCTATTAGGCGTGAACAAAGGTGACGGATGAAAGAAGAATACATGTGGCAGAGATGCGAATGTTACGATGGATGTGCGGAGTTACTCGAATGGATAGGATTAGGAATGATATACATAAGAGGAAGCCTGAAAGTAGCACCAGTGACAGAAAAGATTAGGAGTAACAGATTAAGATGGTTTGGGCACGTCATGAGGAGGGATGAAAAACATGTAACAAGGAAAGTGATGAGTATGAATGTGGAAGGATACAAGGGAAGAGGGAGATCAAAGAAGGTATGGATGGACTGTGTGAAAAGTGATATGTGCGTGAAAGGTGTAACTGCAGAAAATGATGATGATGATGATGAGGCGTGTCATTTAGACTAAATTTCAGATAACGATGGCGAATATTTTTTACGAACCCTGACGTTATGGGAATTGAAAGTTCAATACCGTTCTCGGCTCCTCCATTACAAGAAATAATCGGGAACGAAAAGGGGTTCTTGGGCGACGTGGCAACCGTTTACCAATCACCTAACAATTGGGTCCAATAACCCTGCAATTTGTCTACCGAAAATCCAATTTTCAGGTGATAAGTACAAATTCCCGGATTCAAAATGTCTGTCCATCCCATCCGGGATTAATATAGACGTGAGATTGTGTGTGAGATGAGATTTTGTGCACAATCGTTTAAAATATCTGGTCCAGTTCGCACAAACTTCCAAATGCATAATATATAAAGTGAATACTGTGTTCAACAACTAAGTGTATTGTTCCTTTGAATATTTCCGGCTACGTGCATCAAGGGAGGCACTGCTGCTCAGTTAATGTGTCGCCTCAGAGGGCACGAAATGCAGCAAGCGATAGTGCGCGCAATACACACGCTCTGCAACACTAACACAATTTCGAAACTGTAGTCGCTCTTCCAGATTTGAATATCGAAACAACTGGCCGGTGAGATTAGAGAACATTAAAATCATTTAAAAAAGAAAAGAAAAATACACTTCACGCCATTTAATCCCAAAGCGGGGTAGGCAGAGGCACTTTCTTAATAAGCAAATGCCCACGGTTCACCGAGCGTATTTAACATAACGTGACAGGGGGTGAGCCCATAAATCAAAATCAAAATCATTTCAGAAAAAGGAAATTTATGTTTCGCTGGTTATTCCGTCTTTTGGTAATTCAGACAATTCAAAAACATAATAATGAAAGAGGAAATCTGTTTGCCATAAAAAAATAACTGTAGCTCTCATTCTTTGTTTAAGGTACGGAAGTTAAAAAAAAAACGGAACTCGCTCTAATTACTTATTGACGAAGAGGAAGGCAAGCAGTTGCAGTTATTCTAGCAGTTTGCATTCCGAAGTCAAACAAACGCCGCGAAGTTTCATCCCAACAGCAGTTATTCAACACTTCTTACTGTGGACTTTTGTTCAGATGATAGTTTGTTTTTATTTATATATTTATATTCAACAGCGGCACTGCGGTTTGCGAGAATCGCTGAATACCCATTATCATTTGAATAGTCTTTAATTAGTACAAATATAAAGGGTATTACTTTAAGTAGATACCGTAATTGTAGAGGTATATAAATTGTTCTGTAGTAAACAGGAAGCTTTGGAAATTTAATACTTAATGATAGGCCTGAACGGTGATACAAGGATCCTTCATGAAATTATTAGCATAATGGTCTAGATTATACCCCATACCGATGCTAAACAAATACCGTTTCAAAGAAAAATAGCGGAAGGATAACGCCATCGCGTCGTATCTTTGATTAGCGGAAGCGATGGAGTGTTCACAAACTCACTGACTTCAAGAGCACACTGCTTCGCTGAACAACGTAGTAGTTTAAGTATGCTTAGCATGGGTAGTCGAGAAGAGGCGTGAAATCAACAAACGGGTCAGCTGTTTCAGAGGATATGAGTTTGTAGATTTTTGGATACTTGTACCCGTACTAAGCATACCAATTCCACAGTCGAATGTGGACGTCTTAATTTGCGAAAATATCCGCATATAAGACCAGTTTCATCTTACTATGAAAGTTAAACCATAATTTCATCTTGCTTCATAAAGAAAAAGGTCAAAATCGGGCCTAACAAACATAATATGCCATATAACTCAATATTGTTCACTGGGTATATAGGCGCGAATATAACCAAAGACAAGCTCGAGCTTACCTTTGTTATTTTACTCGACGACGTTTCGGCGCAGTTGCATGCGTCGTGGTCACGAGTGGAGTGGTAATATTGAGTTATAATGCCTGTGCGCGTTTCATTAAAAAATAATATGCCATAGTCCTGTTGCGGAGCAACAAAGTTTGCTAACCTAACCTACGACGTACATGATCGATAACGAATCCTAAGCGTCATGAATGTGGAAGAATCGCCAATATTTTGTGGCAGTAGTAGCAGAAAGACCCATTTAATGAATCGAAATCGGGAATTCCATATGATATTAGAAAAATATGTAAATAAAGTATTTTTGTCCCTAGGTATCTTCCTAATAACGTTTGCGAAAGTTTTATTTTATAGAACATAATATTTATGTTGAATTTGTTAGTGCCACAGTTTTCATCTTGGCTCATATTAGAAAATTCATGAACTGAATTATACAATTCTGATTAAAAATTCCTTCAAGAGCCTCTTGAACGTTAGAAAGCTCACAGTGCGTATTCCATATGTTGTATAAATAAGTAGCAACCTACTTAGAAAGGAAGTCATCCTCATTTCTCTTCACTTGAGTGCCTGCTGCATTTTGAAAATTTGGTTAGGTACTGGCCCATTTTCTAACTTCAAAGTAACTTTAACCTACATACTAATCTACAAAAAAGCTTTTAACTCCGAAGTTATGTTGAAGTTGGACACTTCTGTGTCGTGGACCTCACTTAGGTAAAGGCAATTTAAGTTAAGTACTAACTTTAGTGTGTCTACTTAAAGTTCTGGAGTGCAATATTATTCATGCGAGTTAAAAGTGTTCCTTGTGGTATAAAAAGGTGCTGTTCTCCATGTGCCGCCGCTTCGAGTGTTCTGTTCAGCTATTTCGGTTGTGTATTTACGAAAGAAACTTCTGGTGAACGAACAACAGAAACGGATGGTTCATTTCCCAGAAAAATACGGAAATAAAATCGTGATCGGCAACGTCCTGAATGCATGCGATGAAAATATTTCCAACGATTTTTGTTATAAAATTCAAACGCCCGCGTCTGTGTGTGGGTAGGGATGTACGCTGAAGTATCGGAATATATTTTCTGCGGATTTCTAAAGCAAAAGTCCTTGAAAAAGTATTTTTCGGAATTGACAAAGTTGTAGAATTAGGAGACGTGTGGGTGTAGCGATACAGTGGAAAAAGAAACAGATAATCCTATAAAACAAAAACACACTCAAAAATAATTTATCAGAAAAAAAAAATCGTCCAGATCCTTTTACTCTGGATGTGTGTACTCACTCTGAAAAGATCTGAAATTACGTTACATTTTGTTTTTTGACGCTAAACGAAAATGTACAACGTCGATAGGAATAAATGTTTCTCATACTAATGTTACTTGTCTTTTTGTTTCAGAACCTCAAGAATCAGATCATGACAACGAACGTGTGGGTAGAACAGGTATGTTTATCTTACATTATTCCTAAAGAGTTATTTTAACGACTACAAAAACAGAATGCGGCAACGTACGTAAGCTTTCTTCTTCAATTTTATCATTTTCCCCCCTTTCAAAACACGTTCCGTCTCGTTTACACCCACTCGATGTGAAAGAGCTGGTGTGTCTTGACGCGCCACCTGCTGTTTAATGTAATGCTAAGCTGAAAACGCTTGTACATCCCTTATACAACATCGGATGACACAATTTCGAATATAAAATGGTGTCATTCAGAAACCGTCTGCTCAGCACCCCCCAACCCTCGATTTGAGGTCAAAATCCTTAATGGTCTCCGTCATCCACAACCCTCCCTCCTATTAGCCAAGTCTAATGACAGTGTTAACACTGTAACGGGATGAAAAGAGTATCTCGAAACGTACGCAACACGAAATAAAGTTTGAAATCCTTTGGCTACATACATTGGATGGCCGGTCTTTGTATACAAAGGGACACCTCATTTGGCCGCCTCATTCACTTTTAATGATCATTTGACCTTGCTGATGTTTGGACATACAATTAGTTGGGGGCCAGCGAGGGTGGTAGGCCTTTTCTTGTAAGTGCAAGTGACAAGTTCAACGTCGTAACACGGATGGCCGACGGATGATACGGTCTGAATCGCAAATAGTTCACTACATTCGTACGCATTACTAATGAGATAATCGTGTATGACATCTTGTGACAGGCATCTTGTCGGTCCACGTTACGACAGATGTCGTAAATGAGTAAACGGATTGTCTTATGGGAAGTAGGTCTTATGACTCGGAAGTTGTGTTATAACGACGCAAACATCTGAATTGTAAATGAAGTTCCTTGAAAATTGTCTCCATGGCGGAGGATGTTTGAATTTTCAACTTCTTGTTTAACTCTTGTTGGAATTAATTTATGATTTCTTTTTATTCGCGAGTTTTACTTATTCTTAATACATACCAGCATTTGCCGACCAACTTTTTGGGAAATGCAAATGTTTGTGATTTTGATGAAACTTGGCAGCATTGTAGCTTGTAAACTAGAATAATATATATTGGTAAAACAACGTTTGCCGGACCAGCTAGTTATACATATAAACGTTCCTCAACTATCACTCTACCTACTAAAGAAAAGCGAATCAAAATCCGTTGCGTAGTTGTTAAAAGTTAAGCATAGTTAGGGATAGCCAGCGGGAGGCTACTTTTTAACTTCACAATAACATTTATAGGTCTAAGACGTAATAATTAGACCAGATGTAGGTATGTCTTGTAATACACGGCGTATAATGCCACCTAAAAGATATGCGGGGCACGAAAGGGATTAATGTGCGGTGAGCTGGCCACCAATCAGAGAAACCCTTTCTATTTATCTAATTTCCCAGCAATCAGTCTAGTGACAGGAGGCCATGTTTATTTAGTTAGTACAAGGAGACCATAGAACTCAAGTATGAAAGCACGAGTTGATAGAGGAACTCAGGGAGGTAGATGCTACAGATATCAATCCCAACTACAGTTATTCTAGATGACAACCCAGTACAACAAATTCTCATTACGCTACGGGTTCGATTCCCACCTATACTTTAATTCGAACTGAGTTTTTTTCTGTGTCTTTTGTCTATTTATTTTCCTTTCCAGTACGTACAATTATACGTGTCTCATTCACCCCAAATATCTAATTTGGGGTCAGTTGACCGTTGTGTGAAACGTTCCGTCATAAAATATGTATAAGATCATGGGAAGGTGGCAATACAACACAACATACTCGTGCAGAAATACGTTTGTGGTCCTTTCTTGACCTGCTCTATCACTTCCACGCACGAGCCTCAAATTGCTTCCAGTACAATCCCAAGGGTTTCGCAAGTCATGAAATCCTTATAAGCATTCATTATGAATGCGTTCATTATCCGACGACACGCAATGGCCTTATGCTCTCCTGGTACCTTTGCGGACAAAACGAGCTTTACCTGCATTCGTTGACCTAACATTTTAGTCATTTATAAGGAATTTAAGCTCAGCTCACCGAGGCTAGTTCTGACTTTGTCAAAATATCACGTAACATAAATTGAAGCGGTCGAGAGTAAACTAGTCGTCAAAGGAGACTACAACAATTCGTGCGGAATTGTTTAGGATTATGAAGAAATAACCCTTAAAATAGGTAGACATAAGGGTCTTCTAGTGACGGTGAAGAACTTCTAAGCCACATTTCTGCATGCAACACCAGACAGAATGGTGGTCAGACGCTTGTCTATTTGAAATGTGTAAGTTCCTCAATGTTATGCCAACACTTGAGGTAAAATATGTTTTAAGATTTTGTTCGAAAAATAATATATTGCAAACCATAAGTACAATTATACACAATAGCCAATTTCATAGATCTGAAATTATATTTGTTTATGTCGCGTTTATTGTTAAGGAAGTTTTATGTTTAATCCCCTAAAAAACATTATTCTCAAAAAGAGATAGATAGGTCCAGGCAGTTGCTAATCATCATCTCCTAAAACAATAAATTTTGGGGTCTGCCAATAATTGCCAAATAAACAAATATCATTTCAGATCTTGGCTATTGCGTATTTGACATACAACTGACTGATAGCTTCATATATCTTCGGTATAATTACTTATTCCGCCATTTTTACTATGGCACAAATAAAACATTCAATGGATAAGCATTTATCGACCATATTGAAATCAAAGCTCACAGTGCTTTTATTGAAAACGCGTTTATATACACAAAGTCAAATTCTTTGGAGGCAATATCATCATCTGATATCGCTTAGTACTGATGTGGAAGGGATGGATGCTTTTGTACAAGTTCATCGGAATAGAAATCACTTAAGCGTGGATCCTTAAGCCCTGGTAGGTAACCATCGCTTTTTGATACTGAAATGAATACGTCATCCAAGCTTTGGTGATTTAGGATCCGATCATATAAATCTAAATGATCATAATAATTCATTGTACTAGGACAAGCATTAACTTAAAGGTTAAAGTTTCCAAAACTGCCAGTTTTTAATGTCCCCAAGATTAGTAATTTAAAAACAAATGAGTCCAAGCGTGTGGCTGTCCTCTTTATGTATTTCAACTGTTTTGATTTCGATGTTTATCATGATATTGTTGTACGTGGGTCACTGACATATTTAATTTTGATGATTAGTATTGGTATCTTATAAGATTTATAATTGCCACTCACTATCTTCATTTAACACTTCATAGCAGAGATTTTATACATTTATTACGACTGTCGTTCTTTCCTCTATACACTTCACGCCTTTTAACCCAAAGCGGGGTAGGCAGGGGCGCTTGCTAAGCAAATGCCCACGGTTCACCAAGCGTATTTAACCCAACGTGATGTGGGAGTGAGCCTATCGTTCTTTCCATATTTTCTTTTTATGATTCTTTCTATATTTTCTTCTTAGGTAGTTTCACGCTTACCGAGGGCAGGCAGAGACTATATACTATATATTATTAGAGACTATAACGCACCAGCTACGATTTTAACACACCTCTCGTGGGTTGTCCACATCCATGAATCTTATCATTCAGATACTACAATTTACCCTCTCTTACAAAACCTTGTTCAAGACCTCAATATGAAATTGATCAATCGTATTTAATTCAACATTTCCAATTGACCCCAAATGTTTGCCTCCAAGTAATAAATGTTGTAACAAAACACAAAATACATACATTCAGACATAATGTATCCGATGACAAAGGCATGAATGTGGAAAAAGAAAACATATCGTTATAAGGGACATAAAGTTCCTTTTATTCAGTCTATAATTCGTCAGCAGTCGTGGCGATAGAGAAAAAAAAAACATCCCCGCTCACACCGAACTATCTGAAAATAAACAAATCGTAAAGTTGGACCAACTATCCATACAGTAGATTCGTGGCCGAGATACAGTATCCATGTCGTAAAAAGAGCTGAGCCTAACGATCCTGCAAAACTGTACCTGCACAAGCTCAGCTTGTGAATCCACTTCAACTAGGCCGGCCGTAGTATGATCGTACAACTTTTATGTTTGACAGTAAAAAAGTTGATCTCAGATATAGAGTTACAATGCAAAAAAAAAAGCCAAGAAAAATAAATAAGAAAGCCCAAACGATAGACAAGCTAATCAATGTGTCAAGTCGGACAAGTTATAATACGAAGTTCGATGGGTTATTCGAACTTCTTGATGGGTTATAGCGTACTTCGCAAACAATAACTGTCATGTGTCTTAAGTAACGTGCGAGAAAGATTTTTTATTGCAGATTTTTATTCTTTATTGTGCATTTTTTCTAAAACATCTAGAATGTGGCTTCAACATCAATCACTGTACAGATAATTTCCATTTGGAATACTGTACTGTATAATCAAATACAAGAGCTTTTGTTATTGAAAGGAATTTCGGCGGCATGAGTAGGTATACATAAATATTTAAGTACTATTACTAAGTTCCTGCTTTACTATTGATCAGATTTTGAACTGTAAAATGTTAAGTGCGATTATTCTGTAATATCCGGTACTAACCGACAAAATCCGTTGTGAAAAAGGACTTATACGGCATATTAAGCTATAGGAGGATTTCTTGCATGGACGGGTTTGATAAGTATTTATGTAAATAAAATGTTGAAGATTATACATCTCCGTAAAGGCCAAAACCCGATGGACCGTCCATCGTCAATCGCTTTACATTCTACCTTAGAAGTTTCAGAGCAAATAAGAATCCGAAGTAATAACTTTTTTTTGTTATTGAAAGACGCGAAGTTTATACAAATATTTATTGTAATCAATGTGTACTTCAAAAAATAGGTTTTAATGGCTTGTTTGGTTCAATTCAACCAAAATCATCATCTTGAGAGCAAGGCTTACACTTTTTTTAAATAGTCTGCTGAGCTAGAAAAGTAGTGTTCTTCCTACAGAGACAATATTAGAAACAAATTTGCCAGCTGGTAACAAATCTTCGAAGTTTCCTTTGCTAGTGGAGCGGGGTCCCATCGATTCTCAATTTACTTCCGTCCGGGCATATTCAAAAGCTCGTTTTGTTGTATGCGAGAACTATACACTATTCCTCATCAGCACCGTCACATCGGCTTTGTGACCTTATCAAAAAGTCGTTACATCCACTCCCGGGCCCGTGGGCACTGTTTCCAACAGCCCCCGGTCAAACATTTTAGGATCCCGTCCCAAGTTATCCTTGACCCCTCATTTAATAATATTAGCATCAAACAAAAGATCAGCTGCCAACAAATTTGTGGTAACTTCGTCACGACCAACTGTATAAACACTATCTGTATCGTTGTTTTTTGCCAATCCAGCTACTTTAAGGGTATTATCATAAATCATATTTCTGTCGTCAGCCACTCTTGTGCCAGTGTTTGCTGGAGTATCAACGCTTTTGTGTTTGTGTATGTGTGTGTGTGAGAGCGTGTGACATTCATACTGGTGTTGGTGTGTGTGCGTGTTTTGAGCGACATGAGATCTTGTGTGTTGATTGTGTTGGCAGTATGTAGTAGCTTAGTAAGTGCTAGTCTTTTGTTATGTAATCTGACAACACATTCAGTGATTTTACGTACTTGTAAACACGTGGTGAGCCCGTCGGCGTTATAGTGTTCGTATAAATCTCGTGGTAGACGATATTCGAATATTTTACTTACTCAATACTCAATAATTTATTGTGTTCCACAATAGTAAATAGCATTAGATGGTAAAAAATATATAAATATCAGTACAGCATTGTGGGCCTTATGGGCACAGCAAAAATTGGAGGAGAGGACACGCAAAAAAGTTACAAAGTCTTCAAAGTATTCTTTTAAATTATAGTAAGCTTTTTCAATTAGCAATTGTTTGACTTTGGTTAAAAATGTTTTATCATTAGGTTCATTTCTAAGTACTATTGGAAGTTTATTATAAATTTTGATCGCCATAACAAACGTGCTAGATGAAAGAATTGTGAGATTGGAAGTGGGTAGAAGAAGTTTATTTTTATTGCGTACTGTAAAGTTAACAGGAACGTCTTTTCGGGATAGAAATAATTCTGTTATTTATTTTTAACAAATATGCAGATTTCAAATATATATAATTATATTTCACCTATTCCATAGGATTTTTTCAAATTCTTAGGTCCTGGAAATGTAACCATTAGCCATTGGTATGTGACTATTATTATAGCTGGCTTGGGACCAATCGACTATGAACTGGCAATGCGTCCTATCTGAACCGTTCGTATGACACGAGATTGATTAGTATGTCTACCTCAAATAGTACGTTCTGTTTTAAAAATTGCATGAATTCTTAAAATCAGATAGGACCTACTGCCAGTTCAAAGTAGCAATATCTTTCGATTCCAGTAGTATTTACATCACTAGGTTACTGTCGTTTATTTTAAGGAAATACCATAACGTCCGCTGGTTTTACCAATTCTGACCTAAAAGTCTAAAACTCTTTTTTGAACTACTACTTCCAGTGTATATTAGGTGTGTGTGTTCAACAATTTTGTAAACGCGACATCTTCCAATACCTTAGGAATTTTAGGGATTTACAATATAGATCGGTTTAAACTAGCTATATTTTAAGTATGATGAGATAAATTGAAAGATGGTGTCTCCAGCCATAGTCATTTTCAGTTTTAACAATATATTAACAATATGAAGTGTTAATTATTCCCAAGAAATGTCTATTCCAGCGTTGCAGTCTATTGAGCGTCTGCAGTCCAGTTGGTCGGATCCTTGACTTGTAACCGGGAAGTCCCGGGTTCGAGTCCGGCTACTGGACGTGTACCAATGGGAATCTTTTTCAGAGCCTATGTACGCAACGCAACGCTCGTACGGTGAAGGACAACATCGGGATGAAACCCGCACACCACAAGGTGTGTGAACCCTATAACGGCGATGGGCTCACCCCCTGTCACGTTGGGTTAAATACGCTTGGTGAAACGTGGGTACTTGCTTTAGCAAGTGCCTCTGCCTACCCCTCTTTGGGATTAAAGGCGTGAAGTGTATGTTACTATATAGATAGTTTTAAACTAGCTATATTTTAAGTATGATGAGATAAATTGAAAGATGGTGTCTCCAGCCATAGTCATTTTCAGTTTTAACAATATATTAACAATATGAAGTGTTCATTATTCCCAAGAAGTGTATATTCATCTTGGAATTACAACACGGCAATACCGCATTCATTAACGAGAGCATACTGGCCATAGTATATAAATCAAATGCGCGCTCAGTGCCAGCTAAGAAACCTCAGTGCAAAATTCAAATTGAATACCTAACATACCAACTTCATGCCGAAACGTAATTTCGCCTAACACAACCTTGCCAAAATAATAATTGAGTTTCTGGCAAGAGGCAGCCTGTATACTTTTGTAGACGTTTTATTGTTTAAGACGGGAGCGCCCGCCGCAAAGTTTCACCGGCGCGTTTTAGAGGCATGTAATTCACGTATTCATTAAGTCCTGTATGTTCTTACATTGCGGGTTTTGTTGGGAAGTTTGTAAACGTGACAGTCTCAGACATGTCGCGGCGGCGGCGTTTTTTTATGACTTTCGTCGCGAATGTTCATTGTGATAGGTACTTTTGTTTATTTTGCTAGATACCTACATTAGGTTTGTACATATTATGGACCTATGTTACTATGTTTTATACATAGATGAGGAGGAGAGGATTTAATATGAAGTTTTGGTTTGGATTATGCAGAGTCCATATATCTATTTGGTATATAAATTTATTGGTAACTTAAGATAAACATTGAAACGTAATGCTATCCGCCACAGGCTTCGCCAATATGCTTAAAGTACGTGGTCACAAACTTTTTTTACATATTATATATAAAATATAAAAGTAGGTAGGTAGGTGCTTAAACATGAAAAATCTCCAAGTAATCCCTACCCGAGTCCTGTGGCAGAGCACCCAGGACGTTAGTGGCATTCCTCCGCTGTATGGCTAGGCTAGCTTTAGTGGCGAAGCTAGGGGGTAAGCCGGTAGTACAAGACAAGCCTATGCCAGGCACATTAACAAATATTGTCAAGGAAATTAAGTAGCGTAGGGACTTATTATAGCTCAAATAAGTAAGACAAATAAAAAATCTAAATAAGCATTGGTTAAGTGCCTATTTTTAACTACCGGCTTACCTCCTAGCTTCGC
>SJJU01008071.1:0-18857 GCA_012932125.1 Conopomorpha cramerella
GCTGTCCGCAAACTGGTGTACGATTTAAAGACATGTCGGGGAGCGTTTAGCTTACACCTAGTGAAACTTTATTCCCCTCCGTAAAAGCCTTTAAAGGGCTCTCTGAAACTATACAGCCGTTCGCAACACGTAACTCGACCAGGGACAGTGTGAAGATGGAAAACGAGGTCGACGCCTGTCCTGTCCGTGATGCTGTTTTAAGGTGCATCCTGCCCCCGTATTGACAGAGTTATCAAAACAAGTGTTTCTGTATTCATTGCGTGCACTACATATGTATAACATGAGTTACTTCTTTGTAAAACAGTAATGTATAAAGAATATGCATTCTACGAACCTGAACATATTTATATCAATACATAGTATTAAACAAGTCGCTTCCAGCTGTCTGTCCTTATGTATGCTTAAATCTTTTATAGTAAGTACGCAAAACCCCCACGATGACCTCCGTGTCGCAAGCAGGGCGGGTCCCGGGAGTACCCGAAGGAATTGTATCAGGGGTCTTCGCCCAAGCGATCTGTCCTGTCGGACTCCGACTCGGGGCAGACGTTGGTGTGTCTGTGTCTGCCCCAGCGACCTCTTTCACCGGCGGCAGTTACCAGGCCATAGGGTAACTGCCGCCCTTCTCGGGGCCGTCCAAGCAGGTGTCGGGGACCCCATTCCGACACCCACGACCCCAAGGACCCCTTTTAGGACGCCTTATACGCCAGGCAGGGGATACCGTAGTCCTATTATTTTCTATACGCCCGGAACTACAGGGCTGACGACGGGACGGCCACAACCCAACCGCCCCGCCGGCGTCGGACCCTTGATCTCGTGGGGTCCGACATCTTCCTCCCTTCCGGCCGCAGAGGATAGGGAGCGCAGCGCACCGCAATACTGACACTTCTCTTCCCCTGCGGCCCCTCCACGCCGCCATCTAGCGGTGGCGGAGGATAGGGACAGGGCAGTCGGAATACCGACTGTAATCTCCCTTCGCGGCCTTCAGTGCGGCTGCGTCATGGGACGCAGCCTGACCGCTTGTCTGCAGGTTCAAAAGCGAGCCCGGGACAGCGGTCCCTCTCGGGTCGGTCAGTCTGCAACAGACCGGCCCAGTGGGTTCCTCTTAGCTTCGTCGGGTGCCCCTATCCGGGTACTAAGCCCCCAAGACAAGGCAACCCATAGAGGGTAAGCCATCAATAACAACTACCCAAACGTAACAGATATTAATCCACTCGTTATAGTACATACATACATACATACACTTCACGCCTGTCTCCCAGAGGGGTAGGCAGAGATTACAGATCTCCATTTGTCACGATCCTGACAAACCCCTTTCGCTTCATCTACATTCATACATCTTTTCATACATGACCTCCGGTTTCGAGTACTTTTCACGCCACCTTCGGTCAGGACATCACCAACCTGGTCTTCATATGTCCTTCTGGGGCGACCTCTACTCACCCGGCCCATTACATCACCCATATAGATCTCTTTCGTCAATCGACTTTCATCCATTCTCTCCATATGCCCAAACCACCGCAGCATGCCCTTTTCAATCTTGGTCACTACGTCTTCCTTCAAACCGCAACTTTCCCTTATCACACTATTCCTTATCCTGTCATTCAATGTCACGCCTTTCATGCGTTATAGTATCTACATTCATTTTATTTTGCAAGTGAAAACCAGCGAATGTTTATTTTCTTTCTGCATTTCTATTTACTTCATTATTCAGTTGATAGAATATGTCAAATACCTAAGGCGATGCAAACGCTACAGTACGTCAGTCAAGACATGGGATGCGTGATACGTGCTAGAGTCTCCGCGGGTGGTGTGTACACTGTATTTTGCTCCTTTTAAACTAGACAACTGTATAGTAAATTGAGCTCATATGTGTATGAACACTCTTACAATATAGAGTTCAGTTTCGTTTGTGTAAGTGTCCATTACCTACTGATTTCAATTTAACAACATAAATTCCTAGATCTTCTAATGGTTTCGTGTGCAAGTGAAGTTGTTGCTCGCACATGCTGCGCACGACTCGCTGGATTTACAGCACATATTTCATTGGTTTATTGTTTATGATCGGGCGTTCTTATTGGTGGGTTAGTTCGTGCTACCAATCTGGCGCTGCGATTGGATATTTAAGTGCTGGCACGGGCTTTATTTATTTTTCATTAGACGTTGCTGTGTTATTAGAAAACAGATTATTTGTAATGTTTTTAATAGTGGTTAAACTATAGTTAGGATTTCCAGAGTGAAAGGTTTCTGATGAGGTTCTTATATCAACAGATAGCGTACTATTGATTAAATTTTGAAATTGTTTGTTAATCAATTTACGTGGAGCGTCTGTGGTCCAGTTGGTCGGATCCTTGACTTGAAACCGGGAGGTCACGGGTTCAAGTCACGCTACTGAAGGTGTACCAATGGGATTCTTTTTCAGAGCCTATGTACACAACATATTGTTTGTACGGTGAAAAACAACATCGTGATGAAACTCGCAAACCACAAGGTGTGTGCACCCTATACCGGTGATAGGATCACCCACTTTCACGTTGGGTTAAATACGCTT
The DNA here is from genome assembly GCA_012932125.1 of Conopomorpha cramerella. Lineage (NCBI taxonomy): Eukaryota > Metazoa > Arthropoda > Insecta > Lepidoptera > Gracillariidae > Conopomorpha > Conopomorpha cramerella. Next base: position 2,549 of record SJJU01008071.1, read on the forward strand.
GTTGAACCGTGGGCATTTGAAAATGTTTTTGTTTCAAAAACATAAAAAAATATTTTCTTCATTTCAAATATTAATCCTTTTGACATCATACAAAATAGACAATTTTTTTCGTTTCCCCACATTGTCGCCATAGTAAAAGTTGTTCATATCGACGAGCCCAACAACGCTTCTAAGACTCGGGGCCCTTATACACTCCGCATAAGTTTCCATACGAGGCCAACCGCATCGCACCTTTAGCCTTTGGATCTCGTCACCGGCGACACCTCAATACCCGGCACCATCATGATGGCGAACAGTACGCCGGCCGATGCGAGCACACAATTTGCCCCGGACGCATCAGTCAGTGTAATTGGCGTGCCCCATTAGCTAATGAGGGGTTAGATAAAATCGGCGCGCTGCCGGCGGTGGCGTAAAGCTATCGACGGCGATCGGCCGAGATCGCGCGCCGTTACGCCGCCGACCGGCGACGGTGACAGGCGCGTCGGCGCGTCGCACGGCGGAACGGCCTATACCTCAAAATTGGATGTCATTCGAATCTCTTTCAAGGAACAGTTAATTACACCGTTCGAAATGAGGACGGCCATCTATCAATATCATTCGTGGACGTCGTTGCAAACGCCTGGGAAACAGCTGTTACTGTAGAATAGATTATTTTTTTGAGAAGTAGGTTTTGTGTAATCTTACTACGTACGTATGTAACTGTGGAGAAGTGGGTTTTGCCTAAACTTACTACGTACACAACTGTGTCATTTTAAAATGACTTAAAAAAAGCAGTCTTTCTCTATTCGTACGTATATATGCATTTTTTATGTTTGTTCGCGGATAACGTCGTCGATTAAGAACCGATTTTGATGATTTTTATTTGTTGGAAAGGAGTTATATCCAAGGTGGTCCCGTCGTAACGTAATCAGGGAGTGATGATGGCAAACCCGATAAATCGAGGGGAACTATCACTATGAACAAGCGTTTGATCACTTTAAGTAATCCTATGGGCGGGCGATTAGTCCTGGTTGAAGTCGTTTTTTTTTTCTTTAACACTTTCCCGGACAGTGAACGCCTGTAGGCGTCGTAACAATAAAGCATCTAATTGTATCTATTTTACTGTCCGCCAATGTGTTAAATTAATATTGTTATGTAGCTATTGCTGGCCGGAATTGGCTAGTGTAGTAATCAGTGCATTTGTACCTAAGAAGACGACCCCAGGTATCCCGCCGCCACTATAACATTTAGTGATGAGCTGAGGCATTTATTGTGTGCGTCTAGGTGTTTTATTCATCTATATCTACTAGCTTTCCGCCCGCGGCTTCGCCCGCGTGGACTTCGGTTATATTGCGGTATAAAGGAATATTCTTGTTTTCCCTCGGGAATATCAATTTTTCCGGGACTAAAAGTACCCTATTATTTTAACCGGACTTCTAACTATACGTCTGCAAAATTTCAATCGGTTCAGTAGTTACGGCGTGAAGTCAGTATTTAAAAAAAATACACTATAATCGTGTAAGTATATCAGTCTCTACCACTCATATAAATAATAAATAGGTACCCAAAACATATACACTCAATCGTCCACATCTCTTATCAGTTAGTATGGTCAAACGCTTGTACCTACTTTCAAAAATACATATCCTAGTTTGCGGTAATGTGTGTGTGGAAAAATGTTTCGTGATATTTAGAAGGAATGTAAATCTAAAAATATAAATAACAATAATAAATAAATATTTTTGTTTTTTTACACAAGGTCTACTGACTATGGGTGCCAGAGACTGATACACTTACATACTTTTAAATACATACATAGATAAATAAAACACCCAGACGCACACAACAAATGTCTCAGCTCATTACTAAAGCATTATGTCCGTGGCGGGAATGGAATCCGCGACCGTCGACCTAGAGGCAGATGTCCTGACCACTATACTGCCCTGTCCATGCCGGCCGTCAATACTTTATAAAGCTTTTCATAGGCGTTACGAATGAAAGACTCAACATTTCACATAAATATTGCCAACTTGTATTAATACATACACTTCACGCCTGTCTCCGAGAGGAGTAGGCAGAGACTACAGATCTCCATTTGTCACGGTCTCATACCCCTTTCGCTTCATCTACATTCATACATCTTTTCATACATGACCTCTATTCCTCTATTATTCTATTCCTCCCTTGTATTAATACTAGAATCCTAAACGCGGCATCCGAATAAATAATGCCGGTGCCAACAGAACTGACGTTAAAGATAAAAGGGAGGTCTTTATTCAGGACGAAAGAGACACACAATGACCTAACACAAACCACCACATTCATCCTAACTTTTCACGGCAACTCCTGCGCATATATCACTGACACTGAATACTGTTTGAGATAGAATGGCCAAATAAATATAGTTTGGCATTGCTTTAGCAAGTGTACCTGCCTACTGCCTACCCCACTTTGGAATTAAAAGGCGTGAAGTGTATTTTTATTACATTTTTTGTATTATGTTCCATGTATGCAACATGGGATATTTTATTATAAAAAGTGTTTTAATGAAATTTGTAAATTCTTAACTACCGCATATCCTGCAAAGATGCATATCGTAATTTTAAAGAAATAAAGTTAAATACAGATAGATAATAAATGGATAAAGGCCCAATAAATAAGATATAAAGATATTTTTTTGGTCTCTGAAAACATTTTTTTCGTGTAAGAAAGCTACCTAAATTATTTTTAAAAGCAGGAGAGGTTGTCAATACGGCGGTTTTTTTATGTTTGATAAACTTTTGCATGGGTTAACAGATTTGGATGATTCGTTTTTTTTTAAAGCTGCGTTCCTATTGGTGCCATTTAAATTTGGTTCAGTTTTGACAGTGGAATACATGAGAATACGACAAATATGACAAATTTTACTGGTTGAAGTTGGTTCTACTTGTTCTTTAAAGTTATCCTAAAACTTTGATTCTCTAACGGAAACTCATAGACATGTGCATTCTTCCCATTCTTATCTACGGAACACATACTTGGTCCTTAACTGACTGTAATACCAAAGCGAACTATGACTTTTTTCCAAATGCAAACGAAGGTCGCGGGTTCTATTCCCGTCTGCGACATAATGCTTTAATTATGAGCTGAAACATATGTTGTCTGTGTGTGGGTGTTTTATCTATTTATTTAATTATATCAGTATCTAGCACCCGCAGAAGAGGATATCCTAGTTTGGGGCGAGGAAAGAGACGGGATAAGATAATGTCAAAGTCACAGTCAAAATTTCTTTATTTCATCGCTATAAGTGCTATAACATACAGACATACAGTAGCATAACACAAAGCTTGATGAACGTCATTTATGACTTTAAAAACAAAAGTAATCCGTAACAAAAGTAATTTTTATCTTACGCATACTTTTGTACCTAAATATATCTCCGTTCTATACAGCCCGATGTCTGTGTCCACCGCACTTCAGTGGTAAGAAACTGTGCACAATAAGACATATAAATGTGCGAATATTTCATCCCATTCTTCGCTACCGGTGCCCAGTGTGTGGGATACGTAACACCCTGTATAGTGGCCTTGTCGAGATAAACATTACCAATACTGCGTGAGCCGCACTTTGTATAAAATCATACACAATGCAAGCCCAAGTATTATTTTGGTATGCATTTGATTGGCCGATATTGTAAGAATTTTAGTATAAGAAAACGAATGTATAGTGTTTGACTGAAGGTTTTTCGTATTATATAAGACTAGCTTTCCGCCCACGACTTCGCCCGCGTGGATTTCGGTTATGTTGCGGTATTAAGGACAACTATAACAAAACTTATCATTCCTACGGAAAAATGCAAGTTTCCCTCGGGAATATAAATTTTTCCGGAATAAAAAGTACCCTATTATTTAATCCGGACTTCTAACTTTATGTATGCAAAATTTTAAAGCAATCGGTTCAGTAGTTACGGCGTGAAAGCGGAACAAACTCACTTTCCGATTTACCTATGTAATATTAGTAAGGATGTATTGATAGTTTGTTTGAGAGAAATGCATTGCTGTTGCAAGAAAAATGTTCAATGAACATAGAGCTTAGACCCCGTTTAGTGCTCCGATCCAAATCTCTCCAGAATACGTTAAATATTTTAATAATAGAAAGTTACGTACATTAATTATTGTATATGGGTCCGAATTTTCCGCGATTATTTTTTTTTTACACTCGAGGATCAAAAAAGGATTTCGTACAAAGGAAAAATAACCTTATATAAAATTCTGAGTATCGTGACATGACAACCATACTCAAACTTAAAAACTGTACCTATGTACTTCCTCTCTGCTTCAACAAATTAATATGTCCACTAGGATCTAAAATGTCATCATCATCAGCCGAATGGCATCCACTGCTGGACGAGGGACTCTCCCAATGATGTCCATGGTCATTTGAGCGGAAAAGCGATACAATGTCATACGCTTTAAATGTTGTACAATATTTTACCAACCATTGTTGAAGGCAAATAAATATATTGAGTACTAGCTGTACCGCACGGTTTTACTCGCACCTTTTCGATCCCGTGGGAATTTGGGGGATAAAATATAGCCTATGTTACTCAGGAATAATGTAGCTTTCCAACAGTGAAATATTTTTTCAAATCTGTCCAGTAGTTTCAGAGCCTATTCAATTCAAACAAACAAACCTTTCCTCTTTATAATATTAGTATAGAAAACAGAGGTCGTCGCCTTAACTCGAAAATCATTATAAAATATATTATATTTGAATATAACGCAGTCGATTAACACTTCAGCGTACGCAACAATAAACTACCGACTAAACATATAAACTGTGCACTTTATGTTGCCATTTGTGAATAACACAAAGGCAACTTTATATCGTTAAGCCCCTACATTGTTGCCATATGCATGCAAGTGTTAGACAAACAGACGCCCACACTCTATCTGCGAATCGCTTAGGCGACAAAGCATTTCCCTCAAACGGAAGGAGATAACCCATCTCTACTGCTCACGCAACTACAGTACTTTACATATTAAAAGTTAAAAACTGGTATAAAAAATACACTTCACGCCTCTTAATCCCAAAACGGGGTAAACAGAGGCACTTGCTAAGCAAATACAGATATTTTGTATTTGTATAAATACCCACGGTTCACCAAGCGTAATTAACCCAACGTGACAGGAGGTGACCTCATCGCCGTTATAGGGTTCACACACCTTATGCTTCATTGGGAATTTGGGGATAAACTATAGCCTATATTACTCAGGAATAAAGTAGCTTCCCAACAGTGAAAGAATTTTCGCATCTGTCCAGTAGTTTCGGAGCCTATTCAAACAAACAAACAAGTGGCACACTTCAAAAATCTATCTACTAAAGCAAACCGTATCAAAAACCGTTGCGTAGTTATAACGATCTAAGTATACATAGGGAGAGGCAGGAGGAGACTTTGTTTTATACTATGTATTGAAATAACGCAAGCACTATTATATCACTCAATAAGTCCGTAGGATAACAAATCTTAGCCCGCGTACAAAACAGATATATATATATTTTTTAATAGTACCAACCTTCCAACACTACCAGTCAAAGTTTAGAAAAAATCCCGCCACAAACTTTTCGAAAATAAAAATCTTGGCTGGGAAAGTTATGGCGTCAGTATTCACGTGGAATAAATATCATCGACTACCTTAAAAAGGGTAATAAGATCAATAGTCAATTTATATATCATTATTGACGCATTTGAAGAATGAAATCGCTAACAATCGACCCCAAATGAAGAAGAAAATGTTGCTGTTTCACCAGGACAACGCGCCTTGCCACAAGTCTTTAGCCACAATGGAGGAATTACACTTCAAACTCCTTCCAAATCCACCATATTCTCCAGATCTAGCCCCTAGTGACTATTATCTGTTTGCAAATCTGAAGAAACAGCTCGCTGGAAAGAGATTTGGCTCCGATGAGGAAGTCATCGCTGAATCTGAGGCGTTTTTTGAAGGATTGGACCAATCGTTCTATAAAAAAGGCATAGATATGTTAGAGAGACGCTGGAATTAGTGTATAAGTCTCAAAGGAGATTATTTTGACGAATAAAAGTGATTTGATCAAAAAATATGTTTTTTTTGTTAGTTATCCTACGGACTTATTGAGTGATGTGTTAAGACAGGGGAACAAAGCAGAAACAATATTTATTAAAGAACCCCTTTTGTTGATGCCTTGTAAAACTTGATTTAAGCGCCGAAGCAATAATGCCTTGATTACAACTGCCTCTTAAGAAGATATAAATACTTTGACTCAATCTCGATGGCAACTTAAAAAGAGATTGACGTTTCAATTACAGCACAATTACGTCTAACGTTTCTTTAATGATGCATCACTATCTGTAAGATCACAAACTGCGAGCGCAGATTGATCGCGATGACGATGAAATATACATTTAATAAGTACACAAAATGGCGCACGAGTTTTTAGACGCGCCTTAGGCAGCAAGAATTTACCAGTTAAGTTACTTAGTAGGTATAGTTTGCAGAAAAACTTTGCGTATACAGAGTGTAAAAGGACCCCGTACAATGGTCTTAGAAACGTTGTTGGGCTCGTCAATGTGAACAACTTTTACTATGACGACAGTGTGCGGAAAGAATGTTCTATACCTATACCAAATGTCATCCTCGAGGCAAAAATTTGTCTATTTTGTATGGAGATTTAAAAAAAAATAATTTCATTGTCGCCATAGTAAAAGTTGTTCATACATACACGCCGTATAAAGAAAAAAGACCTCATCTTCAAAAGACTTCAACCAGTACCTACTAGTTAAGGGTCACTAGTATTTTTTAAGTTCTCCCTATTTATCTGGTCCGTTATTGTTAAATTCTGATTCCCGTATGCTACCTTTGAAATATTTTCTTTCCATCAAAATAAGAGTCATTAATATTGGTTCTGAACGACGTAGTTACCCGCGAACAAACATAAAAGATAATATTTAGGTATACGGAATTGAGAACCTCGTTTTTAAAGTCGGTTAAGGTCACAACTTTTTACGCCAGTCCCAGTGGAAGATACCTATTAAGAAGTAGGTATCAGTGTATTATGTGGTTAGTGCCGAGCTGGTGTCTCACGGCAAAAGATGGTGGAACGCTGCCCAAGATCGCACGGCGTGGAAGGAGTGGAAAAATCCCTGCAGTAGATAAAACACTGGCTCGGAATAATATTAATCGGGATCTAGGATACCTACCGGATTCAATTGTTGAGTTGAGGGTCGACAAGATCGTTGATTCCAATCGACTCCCGTTACGTAGAGTCGTGAATCAGTGCATACGATGCGTTGTCGGGGCTCGTGCCGCGGCGCATAAGGATGCATTTCCATTGACGCGAATATCTATCGTGTTTAAATTTTGGTTTATTATCTTGGACAATAGCCATGCAGAAAGTGGTCTAGATAGCGGAAAATGGAGCGAAGAACCAGAAGAGATATTACAGGCCTCTTTTGAAGTCGGCGGTTAAGACCGAATAGAACCGGAAATTAGTGATATTTGCCATAAACATAAAAGGGGTAATCTTACTTCGAGGACTTCGAAACACTTAGTTTTGTTTCTCTTAGTGTTTCTAACATACGGAGTGCTTATACAAATGTTCATTACATGAAGTAACTTATAGACACTATTACTAAAGTAACTTATAACTTATATTACTAGTTTTCCATGCCAAAAAATATTTCGGTCCCGTGAATATCAATATGTATGATTGCTAATGAAGTATTTGAAACGATTAAATATATATAAAAATAAATAGATGATCGTTAGTCTCGCTAAAACTCGAGAACGTAAATAATTCTGCATGTTCCTATCTCACCTGAACCGTATGATTGCAATCTTAACTCCGATAAAAATACTTAAAATGTTTAAAAAATATATCTTTAGTGCGAATACATCCTATTACTGAGGTTAATTTAGGCCAGTCAAATTGCCAGCTTTAGTACATACACTCCATTACAAGGCACATGTTCATCAGTGTACAGCCAACCTAATACCTCGAGATAACATCGCCACGAGCGATGAAACCCGAAGCTTTACAACCCACCTCGATTGAATCCTACGGCTTTCCGGCCAAATACTCATTCCACAGACAAAAACTGCACAATAATCAACTTTAAATCTTCAACGTTAAGACAAAAAGTCGCACGATGGCATTTTGATAGATTGCGCCGGTAATTTCCACTGTCTTTATTGTTTAGGAGTCGGCTAACTGTTGTATTTGTGTTATATCATTTGAGCAGAATAACTATCATAGGGTTTTGACGTGTGACGTTAATGGTTGTGAACTTCTCTATGTAGATACAGTCTCGGAATGAAAGCTCGGCGCAAGTTGGTCGGTGAACACAATATGTTAAAAGTTTATTAAGATTTTGTTTTATGCAATCGTCTGTACCAGGGTTTGTCAAAGTGGGGTCTCTAACCCCTAGGGGCAGTGGCGTGCATTGGCTTTTACGACAAGGTAGGCAGTAATCCCCAAGGTAAATTGTCTTTACGAAATATAAGTACCTGCCTACTCACCCACAAAACACAGGACCTTCGTTAGCGCCGTGAGTACAACAAAAAACGATCTAGCAATAACTCTACGTATATTATTAGGTCGGGTAACCAAAATACTATCTTTAATGTGCCTATATGGTGTGCACGCCACTGCCTAGGGGTTCTCCTTTAGACGTTAAGGGGTTCGCGGAAATATTTACCTAATGGTGGCTTGTTGGCTGTCAAGAGTTTGCGATTCACAAAGAAGAGCGCATTTGGTTCTAAATCAAAAAGATGATTAAAGCTGTCTAAAATTACTCCTCAAATTGATTCAATATGCGACGAGAAACAAGCCCATTATACCACCCATTCCCTGTATTTGTTAACCCTATTTGAAATTGAACAACCATATTATCTCCAGTCTAATAGGTACGGAACCAAGGATTTTTAATAAATTGCCTCAAGCTCTAAGAGAGTCAAATGTTTAGAGATATAGTCAAATCATGATGTTTAGAAATATTTTTTTAACCTTACTGATAGCTATATCCTATTATACTGTAAATTATGTTTTTGTTGACAAATTAAATACTGTTTGACAATAATTTGTACCATATCTTGCAGCCTGTTCTCTAGATTTAATTGTAATAATTTTGTAATAATTTAAGTTATGTTTTTATTGTTTTATTAATTATTTTCGACTAATATTAAACAATAAGTTTGACATTTGTGCGATTTTGTGGCAGGATACATTGTAGCATTACACTATCATTGAACATCTTTTTTGACATTTATTCACAAATAAACGATTTGATTTACTTTGATTTGATGGTTTATTTCATAAGATACATTGTTCAAAAGTTATGAGGGTTGAAAATGGGGAAAAATGTCGACTTTATACAAATATGTTCAAGGGGGGTACTAAATGAAAGGCCACGACGACACAAACATTTAAAATCGCGGGTTTTGCAATTTTGCAATTTATAGTTATATAACGTATACAAGGGTAAGGGTTTTAGTAACCCTGGTCTACACTCTCTGAATCTCTTTGAAACAATGTTATCGGCGCGTTGACAACGGCAACGATCTGAATATTTCAAGGTATCTGACCGCGGGGGAATTGCCTGATTGAATTTACTAGCGTTTTGTAGATCGAGATTGAAGTTTGAATGAGAGTTGTGTTATGGTGATACTGATAGTCAAGATTGCCGGCAATGTCGATTTCTTGTATTAAAGAATTTGCATAAAAAATTAAGTAATTTTTTATTGAATTTGGTTCAGTCCCGACAATGGCATCCTGCTGAAAACCATTCACAGAGTGCAAAAGGACCCCGAGCCTAATATACACAGTAAATTTTTTTTTTTCATTTCCCTACGGTGTCTCCGCAGTAAGAGTTCATATTGACGAGCCCAACGACGTTTCTAAGACCATTGCTCGGGGTCCTAACTTGGGCGGTTTAGATTTTTCATACAAAAGTATGTTCCCGTTAATTCCCATTCCCGTGGGGATTTCTGGAATTCCTTTCTTAGTGCACCCCTACGGTACCTAAGCTATGTCCGTTCCAAATTTGTGCCTAATCGATCAGTCAGTCAGTCAGCTTTTCCTTTTATATATTTAGATATAATAAAAACCGTTGAGGGCAGCGTAGACATATAGTCATCAAGTCCCCGGTTCAATTTCCACCAACCGAGACGTAGGTACACTAATGAAATTTATTTCTATGCGTGTAAGTAGGTACATATTAACACAGCGGGGTGCTTTCGCGATGAAGGAAATAGAGGAAATCTGAAAGCTGCGGAGACCCTAAAGCTTGCGTGTCATGTTCGACCCCCTACTGATCTTAGAGGTACTTATTATTGATAGCTATATAGATACCTCTACCTAATACTTAATGGGACACAACATACAATAACTTTGAAGGAATAAGGACCGGCGTCGGCCAAAATTTTCTTTTTATCACAGTGCAACAGCGTTTGACCACCATCCTGCCTGATGTTAAGCAGCGATGTGGTCTACGATGGAGCACACTTGTTCATTAGGTACCTATTTAGCCGCGACTTGAAGATTCAGACTGTACTGCGCAGGAAACACAGACTCAGGCAAGTCATTCCATTCCTATTAAAGACTGTTGTTGTATTCTCACAGATGCGATTGTCGGAAAAGAACCAAGTTATTTAAACTTGGTGAATTGGAATCCAAACGGCAAGCACCGCCTTTCGAACAAATAGGTTCACGCAGTCAACAGTTTTGAGCTTAGTTGAATTGAGAACCTCTTTCATTTATTAAGTCGGTTAAAATCTGTGTGTACCTACGTACAGTCTATCCATTCTAGTCTATCTATTCTAGCAACTAAAATGGATGATAGGCGTGGGCCAAACCCAACACCAAATGATTGGCTCATTCGTAGTCGGCTGTCATTCGCTCACGTCATTGGACGAAGACGAGCAGCATTATGCTTCAAGTAGGGTATGTACTGCAGTGGCGTGCACTGGCTTTTACGACAAGGTAGGCAGTAATCTCCAAGGATTGACACCTATGAATAGGTAACTTATCTTTACGAAACACAGGTACCAACCTATCTACTCACCCACAAAACACAGGACTTCGTTAGCCTATGCCGTAAGTGTAGCAAAAAAAGATCTAGCAATAACTCTATTAGGTCGGGTAGCCAAAATACTAAGGTAGGCAGTGTCTTTTTGCCTATATGGTGTGCGCCACTGATGTATTGCCATAACAGTTTCGCTGGCTTGCGGCGTCTAGTAGGTTTTATTTTTATCGCCATGAACAAGCGTTTGACCACCACCTTGTCTAATGTTAAGCAGCGATGTGGTCTACGATGGAGCACACTCGTTCATTAGGTACCTATTCACCCTATACTGTACTGCGCAGGAAACACAGAGTCCGGCAAGTCATTCCACATCCTGGCGGATAAATTGTCCATGAGTATCCTACTCCTATCCCAAATGGCTGCCTGCTAACCTGGCTGTATGCTCAATAATAATAAAGTGAGAAAAGAAAACTCTTCTCACTTCACCTCATGCTAAATACCACCAAATTAATGAGAGTAACTCGTGAATGGGGTGACCACGCTGCAATGGGATTTAGCACGTGGCCGCGCGATGCAAATGCCGCGCACCGCATTAGAATGCGCGATCGCGGAAGCGCACGCGAGGTCGCCGGGTCGCGCGTATCGCCACGCGCCATTGTCCGAGCAACTGGCTGTGGGTATGGTGACCATCATTTTGGGAAAAGAACATGGATTGAGCCTAAAAGATACTACGTCCACGTACGATTCCATTTTTAAATCAAATCAACTATACCTCACAATACTTACACAATTTTTTAAAGTAACTCTTAATTCAGCCAAACTACTGATAATGCGTTTTCATGCAATACATGCACCACATCTCAAATACATTTTTCCATATCAACAAATTATGTAAAAAAAAAATCACTTCACGCCTTTTAATCCCAAAGCGAGGTAAAGGTGGCCCAAAAAACATTACGTAAAACCAAAAATATTTATAATGAAGGTACAAAACCGAAGTTCGTCGGAATACGGACTTTTCTATACCTCCAATAATACACTATAATAGATATGTACAACCTGTCAACCGTAATGTGGATATCTATATTGTAAATGCATACAATTTCGTCAGCTATCAATTTCATCCTTTTCAAATTCTTATAATTTTAAACTAACAAATTTAAAATTGTCCTCAGCAGCTATAACCTTCCTATTGTAATGAGAATTGTATCAAAAACTAACAAGAAACGACGTCCACCCTACACGGTCGCCAGGGCCCAGCGCTGCACAATAGCATCAACTACTTTCTACCTCTGACTACAATGAGAATTTGCCTTAAACTAGGGCTCCCACTTTATCACGAATTAAATAAATTGTTTAAGTTAGCCGTGCGGCGGCCGATCAGAGATTACATGCCTTATGAACAACGGGGTTTTCTTAGATAAATTCACGATTTGTAGACTCATGCGATTGACTTGTTGGATGTGAGACGGCCGAGACTGTTATTGATATCGGCTCGTGATATTAATACACCGCCGCCGTCTTCGTTCGCGGAAAAACGGAGATCTCTGTTTGTAAAACACTGTTCTAAACGATTTAGGAGTTTTGAACTCTATTCTATGGTAATAACATCGGAAAATGAATGTGAACGGAACACATCTTTACAGTGCTCTATAGGTTAATTGTATTTGCATTTACAGTGTAATAAGTAGACCACGTTATCGTATTGTAGCATTTTCGTAATTAGTCACATGAAGACCACTGCTGGGCAAAGGCCTCCCTCAGTGATTTCCATGATTATTTGGGAGGAAATGACAATAATCGCCACGCGCAGTGGTGTTTTAGTTTAACTCACAGAGAGCGCTGCTGCCCGTTCTCTGGAAAGTTCCCTCGGTCGCCTCTTGCGACCCTCACGACGAGAATATTTGGGCTAGGGTGGCGATACATATCGATACTTCGGGGTAGAAAGGTCATAAAAGCCACTTTTGGTTAAATTGAGTTATGAATGCTGGCTTATGCAGAATTTTCCGCTCTATCGATGGGTCTATATAACGGTAAGTTGGTGATATGGTTTATACGACCTTTCTACCTCGAGGTATCGATATATTCTATTCACCATCATCACACGGCTATCATTGCAGCATTTTTGTGGCAACTGATTATAGTGATGAGGTAAAACGAATGAATAAAACTCTCGAAGATTAATTAATATACAAGCACATCAAAAGTGTCTAGGGATCAAGTACATTTTAGAAGATTGCAATCAAGAATATATTTTACAAAATTGAATTCATTCATAATTTATTCAAAATGTGGTGATAAGTCATTGATACAGGCATGGGGAATTAGGTAGGCGATCAATCCATAAGATTAGATTTGATGATAATTTAATTTTTGATAATTTATTTAAAATTAGATTTTTTTTTGGAGCTTGATCCCTAGACACTTTTGATGTGTGTTTAGTCTGGGTGAACTCACAAGTTCCCATTATTTGTTACTAGTTATGTGCCGTTATATTAAGAACACTGAACTAAATTAGGCTATTAGTCCAGTATGGTACAGCCACCACGCGCCAGTTGCAAATAAGTTATAACAAAAAATCAGCATAACGTTATTTCTTGTTCTAAAGAATTTTGAGATTTTTGTTTTATATGCCTACCTAAAGACTAGGAATGCAAACAGGAAACTTCTCATATTTAACAAACTAGCTGCCTCCCCATACGTTGTTTGCCAATATGCATTATTAACAAATTGGTGGACAGTGAAATAGACACAATATATTTTTTTATTGTTATGACGCATAGGCGGACAGTGAAGGCCTTCACTGTCCGGGAAAGAGTTAACAACGTTTCTCTACTACTATTATATGTATAAGTGTACACTCCAACCTCCCTTTTTACTCGGTTGTTGAAATTTTAATATTCTATATACCTATCCATGTACCATCTATATACCATGAGGAGGACGTTTGGTACAGGGGACCTATTCTGCTATACTCTCGCAGTTTCATCACTCTGGCATCGTAACGCCAAACGATGTGAGTGTGTCGTCCGTAGTAAAACAACGCCGCACATCGTTCGCCAGCTGCACGTGTGTCTTTGCTCCAGTTTGTCGCTCTCAAATTGGACATAAATTTGTTGCCAATACACAGACGTTACTCAAATCACCATCATATTTTGCTTGCAACATTTCATGCTTAAAATACCAAAGAGAGACAGAGATAAAATAATAATATTTTTATACTAATTTTCTAGCGAGTGGAAACTATCAAGATCGAGGAGTTGTTGACGTCCCCTTTTAAGCACTGAAAATCAATGGCCTAGGCAATACGCTGAGTCAGATGCCATTTTCTTTTTTCTTTTGATCTTTCTTTCATATTGGTACCTTGCCTATTCGTTAGACCAAGTCACCTCAAAGACCTTACTAATAAAAGAATTTGCCTGCTCTGCCTGTTCTGACGTTCGGAAAATTAAGAAGGCGTAAGGAGGACAGAACATGGCATACACTTACAACTGTATTCATAGTCAAAACAGCGCTAGTGCACTGCTAGTCAAGGTCTCATTAGCTAAATACGGACGAACGGGTCCAAATTCATGTACGTTCACTAGTTAGTCAGCGTTTTAACGTTTTATGAATACGGTGGTTAATGTTTATTAGTATAGGTTTGTTGTAAAATAAATTACGCCAAAAATCCAAGTTTCTATTCTGCTAATATCTAAGAAAAAGGGTGCTTTCTACAGTTGTTTACATATTGAAAGTTTAATTTACAACTAATGTGTATGTGCGTAGACCAAGAAGCGTAATACAAATAAAAACACAAATAATTTCAGTTTAATCAACGTGAAACATTTATTGAATATAGTTAAGAAATAAATGCTATGTAACTACACAAAGCAAAATTATATAAAAGCATTTTAACTACAACTTTGGTTACATCTTAATTATTAAAAATATCACGAAACTTGTGTTCTGATAATTCCTTTTAATTGGAAATAACTACGAGTAATACTAATCTAATCTAAACGTCGCCATTTCAATTTAACTTTTGTTATTCTTAATTCAAAATTACACAAATGTCAAAGACGTGGTACAAGAATATTTTTAGCCTAAAAAACACATCGTATGTTTTTTCATATAAAAATTAACAAATATTAATGGTTACACGCAGGTGGCGCCATCTATCTTAATTGATACAAAGGACTTATACATTATAACATAAACGGAGATACAAAGACCTACAACTACAATTTAAAAAAAATAGTTTTTCATAATTATTATGTCTTATTATTTATTACATTACAGCAACGTTTATTAGTTATTTGAGACCTGACTATCCTGGTATTATGTCAAATTGATTAGATAAACAACGTTCTCATCACCTTCTGTCAAAGGAGGTTTTTTAATACAAAATTTTGATTAGCTAATCAATCGTTTGAACATTTCGTTTAAAGTCAAGGAAGAAGTGTCTTAGGAAGAACGATGTTGAATTATACTTAATGGTTTACGCCTTGCCCCGAAAATAACAATGTATTTTGCCTTCAATATGTTTTTTAAGATTACAGTGATCGGTTCTCGTTATTTCACACGCGTAATTTCAGGAGTGCAGGAATTTAATCCTTGGTCTGAGACGTAAAAATTATGAGACCAGACGTATTTTTTTTAATACAGGGCGTAAAATCGATCCGAAAGTAATTATTGGCTGAGCTGGGCCACACATAAATAATTAGCAATAATTATCTACACATGTAAACATTTACCTATATAGCAAGCATGAATTACAAGAAACTTGATAATAATAAAACTGAATTACTCTTCCCATTTACCTAGTCATGAAATGGTTTTATGACTAAAATACCTATTTTCTTATATATTATAAGATGAATACTCTACGAGTATGACGCATTTTGGGTATTCCTGACATTTCCGCGACTAAACAACCATTCAGCTTAATTACGCTTTCGATTTTTTTTTCGAAGTTGTTCTATATTAGTTCTATATTTTTATTATAATAGTTCTGCTCTATATTACCGTATTTCAATGAAAATTGTCAAGACTGAAGTTTATGAATATAAACCGTACACAATGTAAGGTTTATTATTATTTATTATTTAGTGTAATTCTGGAAGCTGGAAGCCTACCCCTCTGGGAGACAGGCGTGAAGTGTATGTATGTATGTAATTCTGAAATGTACTGGTACTTATGTCTCAGGTTCCACCCATTTTAAGTATCAGATGCTCTTAGGATAATAATATAATCTTCCATAGTGTTTTACTATAGTAAGCTCTTGTAAATTCTTTTTGATAAATAAATATT
>SJJU01008073.1:0-12742 GCA_012932125.1 Conopomorpha cramerella
GGTCGTCCAGGTAGGTACTTGAATAATTAATTGTTATTAATCTTTAGATTATGAGTCTAAAAATTCCGGCCAGGAATGCCTTGTTTTAGAATTTATGACATTCTATACATTTATTGTTTTTCCCGAATAATATCCCCTTACAGCACGGCACTCCTTTCTCCATGAAGAGAAAAACAATTGTTTTCTACAAATTGATAAAAAATCAAAACAATTAACAGTGTAACAGTACAGTAAGGTGGCCATATTAGCACAATTATTCGATATGGTAAAGAATGTCACTACTCCTATAAAAAGGGCAGAGCCCTGTGGTAATAGAAGAGTTGTTTGCTCATTCCCTAAAAAAGAATTCACTGTCTGCCGGTTAAATATTATGAAATTAAATTATTAAAAAAAGTAAACAAGAACGTAATAGATAGAGCGCTACCATCACTGAAATATAACAGTGTACAGGTAGTTCGAGGGATCGTTTTTTAAAGTTGTTACAATATTTACGAAATTTGGTGACGATTTAGAGGAAATTTGTTAGAACCTCTTCGTGCTGACAAAAAAAATGTAAATTCTAATTAATCCCTGAAATAGTGAGTCAGTCAACTAGATCACTCATACGGCTGAGTTGGTATCATGCGACAGTGTATATCTCAGAAACTGTTGAGACTATACTTTTCTCCTTCAGACTGAAAATTGTAAAGAATTTGTAAATACAATTAACAAAATTATAACTCCGTCAGGTGAGCTGCATCACATTTGTGTTACTTTTTCAAGATCACTCATAACGCATATGTGCGGTCTGAGAGATCTACGAAAAAAACATCAAAATAACGACAAACTCGTGTAAATGGTGTTGTTCCACCCTGTTAAGTGTTGAAGATTATTTGTTAAAGCAAAAGTGTCTCTAATGAATAATTAATCTTAGAGCAAATCCAAATTGATTATTTTGAAAGTATGCGATCTGAGTTATCTTGACTAAGGTATTTTTTTGGTTAACCGTGCGTCGGAGACTAACCCAAGGTACTCTGTTAATTGTTAAAACCCAATCACAAAAAAGTGGCAAACATTAATTTTTTTTAAACAATTTTATTTCAGGAGAAATGTAACTTTCAATCATTACCTATAGTACGATCCCGTAGGGTGACTATGATTAGAATAGATACCATTTCAGCCGTATGAGTGATCTAGTTGACTGACTTACTATTTCAGGGATTAGAATTTAAAAAAAAATTGTCACCACTAAGAGGTTCTAACAAATTTCCTCTAAATCGTCACCAAATTTCGTAAATATTGTAACAACTTTAAAAAACGATCCCTCGAACCACCTGCACACAACATAACATGCAATTGAAATAATTATACATCAAACTTGAAAATAAAACGTATGTAAGGTGTGTGTGGGTGTGGCGGCGGGGTGGCCATGAGGATCCTACCACGTAAAAAAAAAATCTGTTAGCCATGTCGTAAAGGTATGGGCCTAGAAAAAAGTGAAAATTAATTGATAGATGTTAATATGATTTCATTGTTCAAAACTAATATTACTGCCAACTGGTTTGGTCATTGTGTGATACCTAGATAAATATTGAGGACACACAAGCCGTCGACTCGAAAGAAAGAAGAGACTCTACCTTTTTCTTGACATTTCAAAAAACATTTTCGACGCCGGAATTGTTTCTTTTTTCCTTTTTCCTGCCCTGAAAACACTGGAAATTGATTGTCTTAAAACAATTCCACGAATTCTAGACACCCTAGTTGGCCACGACTACAATATTTATACACACGATCTCCGTTCCATAACGGACGCCAGCAAAATAAAGTAACATGAATGGATGAGGTGACCTTATTTTTTTTATGTTAAATATCGCCTTACCCCGTACCCAGCAATAGGTAGAAGGCAAACTATTTCGAGCATTAAAAAAACCCGATAATACGGTCCCATAGTGTGGCATGTCTCAAACATGGGTCGAGCGTAAATCACTCTCAAGATTACCCTCGATTTTCCCACGAACGGGCCCCGTCTTCCGCTTTGGACGTTCATACATTTTAAATAAGAATTACCTTTGGTGGAGACACCGGTCGACTCACTCGGTAGTTTAACCATTACTCCGAGAAATGTCAATTCAAACTTGTAATGAAGTTAACAGCCAGTAGAAGAACGAAATTAAAATCTCTGTAGTCTTCGACCAGCGTCGGATGAATGAAAGTGGAATTGAACAGTGGATGCGTTCCTTTTAATTATAGCGACAGACGAGTTTGGGCAAAGTATACAATAGAGTGAAAAATACTGATTCTGGAAAGTTTAGGTTTGGAAGCACAGAGAGGTTTATAGAATTGTAAATGCATTCATAAACATTGTGGTTCCAGGCAATTAAGTAACTAAATCTATGTCCTCTATAAATAACGATAAATGGTATACAGGTGTCAGAATATTATATCCCCATGATAAACCTTCAAAAGGACCGGGTTAGACCCGTGAGCTCTACCAAAGACTACATAATAATAATTCTTTATTGTAGGTTCTTATTGCAGTCGGCGAGTCACCGTCTGCCCTTTTATTTATTTTATAACGTATTGGTAGGCAGACAGAATTACTGAACCGTTACAAACACTCCTTACAACATTTTGAACGAAATATAAATATTTATATATGCCTTATTCGTAAATGCTTATAGAAGAGAGTAAAAGAACTGGTAGTACGTTAGAAAAATGAGTTAAAAGAGCGGAATGAAAAGAGGTTATCTGACAACTTCCAAAGTAATATTCGGCCATTTTGGAAACTAGTCCGGTAAGCCAGAAGTAAGTCAGAAAATCATAGCATAAACACAATTAGAGATAAGGATGGAAAATTGTTGAATGAAGAAATTATAGTTGTAGGAAGATGGAAGGAATACTTTGAAAATTTGTTTAAATGTAGCACCGCGACGACTTTGGTTGATGCGGTTAATATGGATGGCGAAGAGAATAAAAGTAAGATACATATGAATGAAATTTTCAAGGCTATGAAAGGAATGAAACTGGAAAAGCGGCAGGGTATGATAGGATTTCGTTGGAGATGCTGAAGGCTGGTGGTGCGGTGGTGGCGAGCCTGCTGTACCTTATTTTTAATGCATGTTGGCGATACAGCCAAGTGATTGGTGCAAAGCCGTAATTGATCCGCTTTATAAGGGTAAAGGAACATTACCGAGGAATCAGCCTTCCCAGTATCGTCTAAATCGGTATCGGCAAAATGTATTCAAAAGTGTTGATCGAAAGAGTAATGTGAGACTGATAAAAAAATCTGGGATGTACAAGCTGGTTTTAGGAAGAGAATGGGATGTCTCGACCAAATCTTCTCTTTACGCCAGGTGACGGATAAGTTTTTGGCTAAAAACCAAAAGGCTTTCTGCGCTTTCATGGACTTATGACCCAGGAATGAGTTGTGGACCTTGCTGCTGTCTCGGTTCAGGTTGGACAGGACCTTGATACGGGCTTTGAAATCACTTTATGATGATTCCAGTGTCTGTGACAGGGTTAACGGGACCTACTCAGACTGGTTTGGCATCCATAGAAGTATCAGGCAGGGATGCGTAGCGTCCCCGTGGCTGTTCAATTTGTTCATGGACAGTAGTTTGGAAGATCTTCGTGATTGGGGTCTAGATATGGGTGGTTTAACCATCAAATGCCTTTTATATGCTGACTATCAAGTTCTTCTTGCACCGTCAGCGTATGAATTGCAACAGATGATTAATTGTAGGAATGAGTCATTGAAAAGGAAAGGAATTAAAGTGAATGCTATGTATGCAAGACCAAAGTAATAGTAGTCGAAAATAATGAAAGGAACTGTCCAACTCATTTCGTAATATAAGAACATTCATTTCGTCGATAACACCTTAGAGAACTCTGACCGTTATTTTAAAATCCGTCCAGTGATGGAAAGAGTTCGAAAAACTTTTTGAATATTGAAGAAGACGGCAAATATTTAGTGGATGAGATGATAATACCATGCAGTGTGCAGGTGGTTCGAGGGATCGTTTTTTAAAGTTGTTACAATATTTACGAAATTTGGTGACGATTTAGAAGAAATTTGTCAGAACCTCTTAGTGGTGACAAAAAAATTGTAAATTCTAATACCTGCAAAGGCCGGAAAGAATTGAATTCGGTAAGTAACTTTTGTCAAAAAAAAAAATCCGGCCAAGAATGCCTTGTTTTAGAATTTATGACATTCTATATATTTAATGTTGCCCATAAGGCATAGAATTATTTTCGTAACGTTACAATATTATTGTGAGCTACTTGGCCAGTTTCTTATGACGGTATGGATTAAGTAGTCACGCTAAGACATCATCTACATACATAGAATTCACGTCAGTCTCTGAGAGACATAACACCTTTTATCCACACGTGGACAGTCTATGAGCAGCACATCTTCATCTGCTACAGTTAAAGTTGATTCGTCAACATGTAATAAGCATATAAGAAACTGGCCAAGTGTCTCAGAATAATATTTGTAATGGGCAACAATAAATATATAGAATGTCATAAATTCTAAAACAAGGCATTCTTCATTCATTCATAGGCATATGTTTTTGAAGAATTTGGCCCATCTTCAATGGAAATTTTTGATGGGATAGAGTTATGTTAGAAATTTCTTGATATACTTTTTAAAATTAGGGGTAAATAGCGTAGGGATGGGTCTCACATACCTTATTCAATGTTATGCACTTGTAACTCCCACGGCGGCTTTCGCACAACCAACGTGTTGGTTGCGATGTATAGAACAACTCAACAGATACAGCTATTAAGAAGTGCGGCAATATCGCACGTATAGTAAACGAACTTGAAGCGAAATAAAATGTAACGGGTCGCACAGACCCAACCCCCATGGCGCCGGGTTAAACATATACGTTTATTTTTTTCTTTTGATGCGGAAATATAATTACTGTTTTTCCGAATCCATGGACTTAAATATTGTTTTTTTTTTAACTCATCAATTGAACCCAATATTTAGGCAATAAAATTCAAATCAAAAGAAAAAGCCGAATTTGTTCATTAATAAATAACACAATTTTCCGATATTTTATTCCGACTCAACCTATTTCTAAAAATAAAATCTGTATATTATTCGGACACTGTTGTGTTTCCTTTGCTTCAATAGGTAAGTCACTATTTTAGAAAATTGAAAATAAGCTTCACAGTTAAAACAAATCGAGGCTGCGCAGAAAGTATCTCTGGAACAAAATTAATATAATTTTGTTGCTGGATAGAGAAACAACTAACTTCAACTAATTTTGTAATAACTTGTACGAAACAGTTTCTTGTTCTTTATCACCTGTGTTGTTTTCTTGTTGACCGCGGACTCCGGGTGCATCTACTTACTACTTACTTACTTAAGTCCTATGGTACCCCAGTGGTACAAAGGGACTTTACAAGATGGCGCCACGCCGCCGTCCTGTCCTCTGCGACTGCTCTGGCATCGGACCAGGTCAGCCCTCGCGCTCTCTCGCCGTCGACGGTGCGCCGCCACGTGTGCACCACTGTAGGGGGCGTCCAGGTCTGCGTCGACCTCCCCCAGGCTGCCATTCGAACGCGGTGCTCGCCTTGTTGGACTTCCCTCTTCGGATCGTGTGACCAATCCACCGCCATTTGCGTTGTGCAATCTCCTCCCCAAAAGGGATTTGACCGCACTGTGCCCATAGGTCCTCGTTCCGTATCGTGTTCGGCCAGAATACGCGGAGGATCGACCTCAGGGATTTATTCACGAACACTTGAAATTTGTTCGTGAGACCCTTTGTCACTCTCCACGTCTCACAGCCGAAGAGTAGAACCGATTTGACGATGGAAGTGAAGAGGGAAATCTTGATGCGCCGCTTGAGGACTTTGGACTCCCACACCGGTCTCAACTGAGCAAAGGCTGCCTTCGCTCTGTTCATCTTTTCTGCGATGTCTTCGTCTGTTCCCCCATGTCTGGTTATAGTGCTTCCAAGGTAGACAAACCGGGTGACCGTCTGCAAGCTGTCACCCTGGAGCACGATTGGGTCGGTGTTTGTAGACTTCACCCTCATATCGACGGTTTTGCGCCTATTGATTCGCAGACCCATTTTTTTCTGAAGCCACGCGAAGGTCTTCTAGCTTCTCTTCCGACTGGGCTAAAGTAGGCGAAATCAGGACGATGTCGTCGGCATAGTCGAGGTCTTCTATTATACCCGAGCCCCATTTGATGCCTCTTGAGGATGATGTCACTTCACGCATTATGTCGTCCAGTAAAAGAATAAACAAGAGAGGAGACAGAAGGCAACCCTGTTTAACACCGGCGCTGATTTTGATGGGTGCTCCCAACTCCTTATCGTGCACCACTCTGCAAGTACTGCCTTTGTACAGAGCGCGGATTATGGCGATGATCTTGGCTGGGATTCCTCTGCGTTTTAGGCTAGACCATAGTGCGCTCCACTTCACAGTGTCGAAGGCTTTCTCAAAATGAACAAACACGAGGTACAGTTCGGATTGCCATTCGACACTTTGTTCTATGAGAATGCGCAACGTATTGGTGTGGTCAGCACAAGAGCGACCAGGACGGAATCCAGCTTGCTCGTCACGAAGTGTGTCCGTTACCTTTTCCATTATGCGGTTGAGCAGTATCTTCGCTAATACCTTTGCGGCAGCAGGTAACAAAGTGATGCCGCGCCAGTTGTCGCATACGGATAGATCCCCCTTCTTTGGAACTTTCACTAGAAGGCCTTGTTTCCATTCAGCGGGTACAAGTCCAGTTTCCCAAATCCGGGATAAAAGGGGGTAGAGTAACGACGCAGAGGTTGGGGCGTCCGCTTTCAACATGTCCACGTGAATATTGTCAACCCCGGGTGCTTTTCCTGCCTTCAACTGCTTTAGCACGTTGACAATTTCGTTGAACGTCGGTGGGGTGGTGGGAATATCCAGCAGGTTCATGTTACCGTCATTGTTCGAATCGGTGCCAGCATCATCCTGGAGTCGGACCAGAAGAGAGGAGAAGTGCTCTGGCCATCTTGACAGTTGCTCTCTGGAGGTGCACAGGAGTCTGCCACTGCTGTCTTTGAGCGGCTTTCTTGACACATTCCTGCCCCGGCCGCTTGAGTTTTTTCACACTTAGTATATTTACTGGTAAGGGGTGATTCAGTTCTTTTTATTACACTAAATTATGAATAATGTAACCCCATATAGCATCATTTCTCTTCTTGGATAATCAATAGTGGCGTAAAGTAAATTTTAACATTCTTAATTTACCCCTAAAAATTAGAGTCGTGTAATAATTTATTATAAAAGGAAATAATTTAACATGCTCTGTCTTCGGAACGTTCTCACTTTGGCCAATTTAATCATGTCGCTTTAGAATATTCTTTAATGAAATTTAATTTAAATTAAAAATGGCGGTGTTGTTTGATCCTTGAAACTAGTTTCAAATCTACTGTAAATATTTTCTCTGTAGTATCCCATATAGTTCAATTTGTCTTATTCGTATCTAACAAAATTAAAAATATCAATACAAACCATAAATATTCAGTACAAAACTTTAAATATCAATTACAAATTTAATTAAATATTCAATATACATACTTAAATATTCAGAATTCAAACATTTATTATTCAGAACTCATTCATTACAATATTCAGTTACAAAACATTAAATATCAAATACTAATTACATTATAAAATTCCAATGTTAAAACACATTAAGATATGAACAAGAATAAACATAATTTAAATTCTCAGAATTCATACATTTATTAATTCACATCTCAATACACTTGAAATATTTAGAATTCAAACATTTATTATTCAGAACTCATTTATTAAATATTCAGTACAAAACACATTAAATATTAAATACTAAATACATTATATATTCCGAATTCATACATTTAATATTCAGAACTCGTACATTAAATATTCAGTACAAAACAAAATTAAATATTTTTTTTACCAAATTTGGCTCTCTCTCTTCATTTTTGGAATTAATTAGGGGTTAATTAAACTAAAAATATTTTTTTTTAGATTGTAGAGAATTTTGAAAAGAGTAAAAAAAAATACTATGCAAATACAATGTATAAAAAAGATTATGATTAAAATAAATTGCTCTCCTGTAAAGTTAATCTCCTGTAAGGCTAAGTGTCGTTTTGTAATTTGTGCCTTTCAACCGTCGAATTATACTATTTTTGATATTTGGGTGCTTATTGAAAAATTGGTGACGATGGATTCTTTGAAATTTCTATTACGACTAAGTACCTTGGATAATAAATGAAATTCCTCTCTCACCCGAATAGTAAGTAGGCAATAGTAATCGACTCTGTGGTCCCGGGCGACGGACAGATACGACATCAGTGGACTATAAGGGGGACTGGAGGTTGTTAGTTGTCCTGTGTGTCCAATGCTACTAAAAACGCCCTTGAGCAGCGGCAGCGCGGACGATTGGGGACGCCCGAATCTGAGGCGAGTCCTGCAGGACGTAGTGTGAGGACACTACCACAAGGTGACCACAGGGTACCAGGGGACACACCTAGGGTGTTCTAGGGATATCCCGGAGTCACCTGACACGCATCGCTGTCGGCCACTGAAGGGATATTTATAAACCAGTCTCTCCCCTGGACAACTGGATGTCCATAATATTAGTAGGATTATTATCATCATAATATTTTCTTTATTAATTTGCTTAGCAAATGTCCGTCTTACCCCACTTAGAAGGTATTCTTTAACTCCGAGCACTTAATATATAATATATTAATAAACATTCACATTTCTTTACAACCTTTTCGCAGCAATGTAACCCATTTTTATTGTATCTATGTTCTGGAACCTCTGGTTTTGAACTTTATCACCAAGCAGTATAATTCAAAATCGGTGAGTGTTACTGCAAAAGGTTTAATTAATCCTAAGGGACATGCGCTCATTTGCTCTCTTGCTGTTAGTTAGTTTTCAATCTATAGAGTGAAATACGATTGCATTGCTTTTGTGTATGAAAAGTATGAAGTTTGAATAGACTTGAAAATTATCTTGTAATATAACATCAAGCATTCGCCGTTTTTACATTTGTAATCAGATACTTACTGTGACTTGGGTTCGAGTCCGGCTTCTGGACGTGTACCAATGGGACTCTTTTTCAGAGCCAATGTATGCAACACGACGCTTGAACGGTGAAGATACCCTCACACCACAAATCTATCTATCTGTGAACCCTCTAACGGCAATGGGCTCAGCTCCTGTCACGTTGGGTTGAATACGTTTGGGGAATTATGGGCATTTGCTTAGCAAGTGCCTCTAAATTTTCCTTAATCCCAAAGCTGGGCCTCTGCCCTTTTTATGCGTGGCTATTAAATGGCGTGAATGTATTTTCTATTTATTCAGGTTAACCAATAGCAGTCACAATTATGCATTATATACCTAAAATAAAGACCATAGGCTAATTGTAGGTAAACACCATATTATGCTAATCAAAAAGCTGTGATGTTCTCGTATGTTTTCGATGTTTCAACGTTTACAAGTTATTATTACAGACGAAAGGAAACGTGTTGCACCGACCACACCTAGTGAGGAATAAGGGCAGGAAATGATGATGAACATCGCAAATCTGTTTTTTTTATTTGGCATCTTAACAGATTTACAACGATCCACTTTTGTAGTGTCTGTGAGTAAACGAGCGGCGTGACGTATCACTTTTCACAAATACAGGGTGTTGGTTTTCATTTTCCGATGTCAGCCACGTGCCAAACAAGGCATTGCACTAAACCTTATGGCTTTGTGATACACAAAAAAAAACATGCTGTATTAGTCAAATTGCATTAGAGTGAGCACTGTGGAACGTGTCAGCTCATATTAATTGATCTGTGTGTGATCTGTGAACTCGTAGTAAAGTTTATTCATTCGTTTATTAAAAAGGACATAATATTACTGTTAAATGTTGTTTGTTATTTATATGTTATTGTTGTGTTGCTTTTTTGTTCTGTTTTAGTCAAATTCAGTAAAGTTTTTGTAAATAAATGTATAAATAAATACTAATGATCGGATGGGTTCAGTTACAGTCCCTTTTATGTTAATTAGTGCTGTTATTATCATTTAGTGCTCTTAAACTGTTCCAGAACTGTTCCTCTTAAACTCAAACCAGTACACCGGCCATCAAGAAGTTGTTAAATTAGTACTAATTCATATTGAAATTAACTACTTAGATGGCTTTGACAATTTGGAAATATGTCAGTTTCTTCTCGGTTCTTCGGACCTGAGTTTTTTTTGCTTTTCAAAGCATGACTTTCATCAAGCTTTGTGTGATGCTACTGTATATCTGTATGTAAGAGTACTAACCTAACTATGTAATAAATATATTGTTTTTTTTAATACTTGACTACTGGGTTACTCTTGTTAAACAATACAGTAGCAATCACGCAAGTCCAGTGCGTGCGTTTCGTGCACCCACGGGACCCGGTTAATCTTTCAGGGCAGACACTCAACTGTATGAAACTCGTCCGCACGCCTGTATCTCCACCGGATATGCCCCTCTCACCCCTCCACCATCACTCCCCCTCACCACCCCCCCAGTGGCCACTTTCCTAATATCTAATATTTTTCTCCCACATCGGCGCTGGTAGATTATTCGAGAGCCCACTGGGTTGAATACACGTTGAATTAAACATGCCGCTTAAAAAATACACTGTTTTTCACTGTTGCTTCTGACTAGAGTTATGTTGATTTTGTGCTTTGAGCGAATCGGTCCAATAATAATAAAAAAAGGTGCTGATTTTTTTCTATGAGGCGGTTAACGATCTTCAAAGAGATCGCTGTAGCGCCGTACCTGCAGCTTTTTCGTCGTTATTTTTTTCTACATATGTATACTAACGAGAAGTTTATTAGTACGAAATGTTTGTTTGATCATATTATATTATGTACAAATAGGTGTATCGTGCATTTAAGACGATGCAATATAATTTTGTGCGTCATAGCAAATTCTGAGAATATTAAGAATATTTAAAAACACCAAAACGACTGACTACACACTCTCCACTGTTTACCAACTTAGCTACTTACTCGGTATTGCAACAATAGAGAATGCGACCAAGTAGGTCGTATAACTAGGTTAAAAAAGGCATAAGCCAGTTTTAAAAAAGAAGGAAGGACTGGCTGCTTTCCGTCCCGTTTTGAAAAAAGAAGCAAGTCCCCGCTCCGCTGCAAAATGAATTATGTTTTTCTTTTGGCTGTCGAGAGCAGGCTAAGGCCCTCTCACACGGGCCGTCCTCGAGCTCGCGTCAATAATTGGAGCAGTTGTTCATGTGTTATTTTTTTTTTCTCTTTTTGCAGTGTTCCTCTCGTCAGGGCGGCATTGTTCCGGGCAGCACACGGGCCCGCCCCCCCGGCACCCGCCCGCCTCTTTCCACCTGAAACGGTACGTATTTTTCATTGTTGCTTTAAAGCCTTATAGGTTTTGCTTTATTTATGCCCTTTATAACTCTCCGTTAAAGATAAATGCTCGGGGCAGCCGCCGTTTCAGCGGAGCTTTGTGTTTTTTAGTTGTTCTGTTGTTTGCTATTATAATTTCTGTTGGGGTTTATTCTGCGCTATTTCAGAAAAGCGCTGAGATCATGATTGCGTTTAGATTATTCGCTTGAATAGAAGCGTTTTATTCAGCCCACTTAATAGTTGACTGCCTGCTATTTCGTTACATTTTACTGGTAATTCTTTGCTAACTATTGCTTATAACTACTTGACTTTAGATTGCATTGACCTGATAATATTTATAATGCCCAGTTCTAAGACGTCTGATACCTGTATTCTATAACTCCTTTGCACAAAACCTCGATATCGCCTATATCGAGATTATCACTCAATAAGAAAACGGTTACTTATTTCATATTTCACACAAGTTAAACCGTAGCGTCACCGAATAAAGATCAACACTATGGCACTAAAAACACCATACTGGCCAAGAACACCCCCCCTTATGCAGGTTGGATAAAGAATACCTTTTTAAGCAGAAGCTTACTGTTTCTGTAAAGATCTCAATAGGGTCTATTGGTCTATTTCAACAGGTGTCAATGTCTCGTAACCAACAATAAAATTCTATCGTATGATAATAATTTTAAGGAAAATATTACCGATTTTAAAGTGCCTCTCGATTTCCTAATCATGGAAATTTATACCACCTTGGAAATATTTTCTTTCCAACAAAAAAAAAATCATCTAAATAATAAACATAAACATAAAAAAATAATATTATACTGTCGAATCAAGATAGACACTTTTGTGAAGTCGCTTAAAAAGCTCAATCTAGCTGATCGAATTTTATATCCAGAGGTCTATATTTTTTTTAATTCCGTGGCGTTCACACCTACCTAAATGGCTTCAGTAGGCTCTACAGAAACAGAACTAGCCTTCATCTTAAAAAAATATGTCCAATTCACCGTGTATAGGACTAGATCCTGCCGAGTTGTGGTATCGATAGTGGATAAAGGCCGTCTCCCACGTGTGACGTGCGTCCGGCTTATCCCCGGCGGCCGCGGCGGACGTGGCGGCGACGTGGCGACGTGAGCCAAGTAGCCGGCTATCTGGCGTGTGTATTGGCTAGACGTGTCATGTATAAAAGTCTTATGAGGGCATATTCTGCTAAGACTTCTTTTTTTATAAAACAAGAAATTTATTTACTATTCGATGGCTAGGCAAACGTTGTTTTGCAAATATACGTACATTATTAACAGTTTTTCTCTATTATCATAGCACACACACAAGCATTCCTCAAGAATCACTGTATGTACCTAATGAAAAA
>SJJU01008075.1:0-17875 GCA_012932125.1 Conopomorpha cramerella
ACAAAATATCTCAAACACATGGGAATCTTAAGGATTGTACCTGATATATTCCGAAAGTCAAAACAGTACCAAGTTTCTGTGCAACTGTAAAACAAAGGCAAAATCTTAAACGACGCAAACTATTGCAGTGTTTCTTCCAAAACAGTACACAGCATAAAACGGTTATAAGCTGTTTATGAGCAAGATTTCCTAAATATTAGAGATCCATATGCAATTGTTGGTGGAAACTGAATTTGTCTGGTGCAGAAGTGAACTGCAGTGTATGTACAATGTATAATAAGTACACTGTGCTTTAATACAAACTTTTCCTTAAATCAGTACAACTTGAACACAGCCAGGTTGGTTAACTTGGAACATAACAATGACAACTTTGAATATTAAAAGAAAAAGTTTTGTGGCGAAATGCGGAAAACTGTATATATAGATAACTTATATTTCTCTGTGGTAGCTAGCGTAAGTGATATTATAGTGAAATATGTATTTTGTAATTTGATAGTTTTAGTTTGTCATGCAGAAGTGATCATCATGGCGTCATTTCTCTCTGTCTACAACTTTATATACTATTCTGAATTATAGAAGTGAGTTTATGTTGTATTGTATGTTGTGCAAATTTTATAGAATGTACTTTAAGTTATTTTATTGAAATAGACCACGTGAAATTCTTGGGTTTTTGGACCCATTTCTTTACAACTCGTGATCCTGTCTTGTTTTAATACAATAAATTGTAATCTTGCTAAACGTCTGCAGAACAAAGTCAATATTTAGTTAACCCTCTTAGATATTCATTGGTGTAATATGTACTCACTTGCGAAACTAAATTAAACAATTACAAATTTATGAACATACACAAAACAATTTTGAACATTGCATACCTTTCCCCCGTGATAAATTTATTACAGCGAATAGAGCGGTGGCACCTTACCGAACCCCGGATTCCTATAATAACCTGAATATGAATTACCCTAGAATATGAATTACCTGGGTCCGTAAACTGCTGGGCACACTTATCAGGACCACCCTGACATTAAGTCAGATTTATCACGGCCCCTTGAATTATATGTAAACCCCGTGACAAGCAAAAACTTGGGTAAATACTTTGAAAAACCTCTGTTTGCAGCAACTGCGATATCCGATAGAAAACTGCTTATGTTATGTTACAGTATACTCTAAAGAAGCTCAAATAAAACTGGTGGTACATTACCAGTGCCACCGTATATCTAATCACTATAAGGTAAACACAGGCAATGGGGTGCGTGATCCCTACAGTATCTTTCTTCTTACATGACGAAGTGAGAGTTTGTGCCGTTTTGTCAATGTCAATGCAATTTGCCTTGTCTTTTTTCACGGTTACGGCCCTCCGTAAGACACTCTTGATTTAGTGGTGGCAGTGCATTCTTTTTAACCAACATGTACCTATTTATATTGCATTTTCAAGATTAGCTGCGTTTTTAGCTCCATCTTTGCTTATTTTCGCGCCGATATACCCGGTGAAAATATCTTATATCTTACCAAAAAAATCCTCACTACGAGAACAGTAAAGTAACAATGAACATACGAAACATTTGGTGTACATGTATAGGGAGTGTAACGTAATAATACAATAGTACGTAATAATAATATCAGAATTCGCAAGTAGGAAAACAAATGTGGATTTTCCACAGTGTCTCTGGGGCGTATGCATTCTTGCTTCTAAAAGACTAGCTTCTTTTCCTAACGTCAAAGTTTCAAAGTAAATTCCTGAGGGTACTTTAAATCCTGTTCGATGTTGTCAATAAAGAAAGATCGCCGATAGCCTTAGAATGCAGACGATATTTTCAAATTACCGTGGATTTAGACGAGCACTACGGAAAGGTTTGCCCGTTTTCTTTATTGTCATTGGTCCATCAGATGACGCTTGTTTTTATCTATCCAATGGTATCAAAATGTCTATAAAGAAAAACATACATTTTCGCGTTGCTGCCGCGACGTTATTGCAGCCTGCCTTGGTACCTAGTTTGGTCTCTTATTATGCCAGAAAGTGATAAAGTAAAAACATCATTATTTTGATTTTTCTCATATGTTGTGGTCTGAAATAACACAGATAATGTATCTAAGAAGTGGGTATGAAACTTTTCTTGTTAATTTATTTATTATTCACGAATTAATGCAGTTACGTATAATTTAATGCTTAGGAACATTCACATACATCACATGAGGTCATTCAACTAAGAATTGTATTAAATACATTGATATAAAGCATAATGCACCGGTTGTGACAGATTTACAACACAATATTCAATAAGCAGTTTAATAACAATTGTTTTAGAATTATCTTTTTACTAATTTACTAAACGGTTTAGTGTGAAGTTTTATGTTTATCGATTATTTGGAATATTGTCGTGAGAGCGTACGTCTAGGGGGTGCAGACTCCTAGGGGAGGCCGCCCCCTCAATCCGCTCCGCTGTACCCAAATGCACCTTTTACGACAACTTTATTTCATCGTCATAAGGTTCAAAATACAACATAACGTACATTCTCGTGAGACTTTATTTACGGTAAGCAGAAACTAATAGCAAACAATGTTCTCTGCCGCAGTTTAAGAGTTCTGTGGATTAAAACGCCGTAAAAGTCCTTTCGGTTCTTATTCGAATCCGTTTTCAACAAATTAGTGAACACGATTCTTTTTAAAGCCACCATCGAGCACGTAGGGCTAATTTATTCGGTTGAATTACTGCTTTTGCGTAGCTAGTGCCTACCCGTTTTAAAGTAATATATATACTGTAAATCTTACCATTGTTAGTTTTACATTTTGTAATGTAGGTACAGTGTGCAATAAAGAGTATTTCATTATATTGTAAAACAATAAATGAAAGTACTTCTTAAGGGTAAATGTAGTGTAGACACATAGTTGTTGGATCAAATCGACTCGTGCTTTAAATTTTAGTATTTAATTGTGCCTACTGCAAAATTTTACTGCACTCCACATGCACGTTTTATGTTTACTGCACTTGTCGTACCTATGTATAAAATGTTACTCATAACTCTCTCGTTTAATGGTCAATACCGATTATCCATTAACGAAGTACGGATCGTTACTCGTTTAATTGATTATTCTATGACGCGATCACAAACAATTTTGTGTTATTTTTAAGTAACAAACGGAGTGGGAAAAATTTTCGGTGGGATCTTTATTTCATGATTTTAACGTACAATTTGTTTCCACTTTTTTGTACATTTATCTCACTATCTATTCAAAGGGTAAGCAGAGTAAACGAACTACTTATCAAGATCCATTATCATTCATCATCCATATTGATACATGCTATTCATAATATGCAACATAAATACATAGTATAAAACAATATCGCCTACCTATGTCTGTCCCTATTGTATACTTAGATATTTAAAACTACGTAATATGTTTTTGCTGCGGTTTTCTATAGTAGATAGAGTGATTGTTGAGAAAGGTTTATGTGTATAATACACTATCTGTCCCTACAAACATTCGTTTTGCCGTAGGAATATTTTGACCCCGAATTTTTAAACCTTCCCTGGACCTGGATCAAGACCAAAATTAGCCAAATCGGTCCAGTCGTTCTCGAGTTTTAGCGAGACTAACGAACATCAATTAATTTTTATATATATACATTTAGCAGAGAAACGCTGCATTATTAATGTGTTATGGCAAAACAACGTTTGACGGGTCAGCTAATGTATAATACTCATATCCATAATTTTTGTGC
The DNA here is from genome assembly GCA_012932125.1 of Conopomorpha cramerella. Lineage (NCBI taxonomy): Eukaryota > Metazoa > Arthropoda > Insecta > Lepidoptera > Gracillariidae > Conopomorpha > Conopomorpha cramerella. The sequence continues at coordinate 3,723 of SJJU01008075.1, forward strand.
ATGAATATAAATCCTTTTCCCGTGTGTTTATATCCAGTGTGGAGCAGTCGTGTACATTGTGTGTAATTTATTGTGTTGCATTGCGGAGCCTGGTTGCGGCTGCCTACGCAATAGCATTCCCGTTTTGGTATGACATTAAAGAGCTTTTAGCGGCTTTGAATTGCAGAGTATTTAGAAAATATATTAAGTCGGTACCTATTTTAAGTAAGCGGTGACTAAACGAAATTTTTCACTATCGTACACGACATCCCTGCTTAACATTAGGCTGGATGGTCGGCAAACGCTTGTTCATCGTGCTTAAAAAATCATCGATATAAGTAAATAGTAAATAGATGGATATCTAAAGCCCTACTTTATTTATTCGTTATTATTTCAGGCTAAACGTTCATACGACCCCAAGTAAAGAAAAGTGGATGAATATGAATAATTATGTCACAATTAGAACTTATTATTAGGTAAAGCACAAATTATTAGACTAAAAGTGATATCGAAGACTATAATTGCTAAATGAATGAATGAATTACCAAGTTTATGTACCTCGATGTTTATGTTAAGACCTATATTTCAAGTTTGTAAACGAGTGGGTATAGTGTTGTTTTCTCAGGTACAAGAGAAGTAAGGTTTTCGCTTGTTCCAACCAACCACGAGATTGTTAAAACTCTCGCTCATGGACAAAAATGGAAGCCCAACCTGTTGCTTCCGCGCGCTAACATCATAATATCTCAAATAGGATTACGAGACACCGTTTTACATGATATTAATAATACCTGTATATGGAGTATTTTACTGGACTTTCGCTTTTCTATGAAATCTATATTTATATCTGTACTTATGTGTAGTATGGCCAAACCAGTCGAGGGCTGTGGGTGTCGGTGTCGATAACACGGCGTGGGCGGAAGGCTTAGTGCAACTATAAGTGCAATGTTCGTTAACACGATTCTTCAGATCGGTACTGAGATAGAACGATTTATTTGAAGACGTCTGGATGTGACGCGTGATTGATTACGATGAGGTGAATGAGCTACTTTTTAAGTTAAATAGTAAATAGTGGAATTATTAATGTTAACGTAAGTTGTTGTACAAAGTTGTCAGCTTATAAAAAATGTAAATGTGTCACGAATAGCAAACAGAAACATACAGCTTTTATAAGCAAGGACATGATAAATTTTCAAAAAGTTGAAGTTCGTAAAACTTTTGTGAACTTTCCGCCGCCGCCGCCCGATTTCGACACAACAAGCGAACTTTATGCAAGTCCTGAAACTATAAATAAGCCGCGTTAGTTTCTCGTTAAGTCACCGGCCGGTCCTGGTGTGATTCACGAGCTGAATCCAAACAAAACAACTTTCTTGGAGATGCTCGAATTAACTCTCTATGTACGTACATACGTACGACGAGACGTAAACATTAGGATGAACACTGAACAAGTCTAAACACACCAAAACACTTTGTGCAAACATTAAAACCTTACGTTACATCGAGAAGAAAATTGGTATTGTCACGTCAGAATCGTGTGCACTCTCGCGCGTAAGTCGAACTCGAAAGTTGGGGAGCACGTGGCGCGACGCGTGTGCGCGCGATCATCGCCTCAACACGACAGAGCCCCGGCGACCGCTGGGGACTTCGCCCCTTCCGAATCCGTGAACGCGGGATGCAGAATACTATATCCATAGGCGCTGTATGAAAAACTGGCGGCGCGGGTGCCATCTGCGCCACGGAGGGGACTCCGCAGTGCCCGGACGGCATTATGCAGCGCGCACCCTTATCGGCCAAATCACCAGGGGCCCCGTAGGTGAGCGGCAATAATTTAGCAAGAAGGGTAAACAAGTTTAGGCCGTCTTACGGTCGGGTTGAAACGTAGATTGGATGCGTCGGCCGTAATACCCGGGTTCGGGTTAGATAAGGTGTTGGAATTACAGCTAAATGGTGCGGCATTTCGGTGCGGTAATGGCACCGATGCTGTTGCAAATTACTTGAGCCCGAAACGAGCGTTGTCTTGGGATTATGAAGTTTTATGAAGCAAAACACGCGGAAGTTTCAAAGGAACTTTAATACATAGAACGGTTAATTCGAAATTGTAGGAAAGTAATTTTAGTTCTTATTGCAGTAGTCTTACTGCAGAATTAAGTGCAAATCACAAGTTAGTAATTTTTAATAAACCTTTATTTTTATTCGCAACGTAAACCCTACTGAGACATGATGCCTCCTAGGTTAGTTTTATACTGACAGTTGGGACCTAGGTGGATAAAAAGAAAAATCCATCTTTCTCTAGATAGGTGCTCTTCGTCAAATAATCCGTTTCGTGCCCCAGATATTCGTTTATCCTTTTTTTATTAACACTTTGTTATACTTACATATATGGAGCCCTATTCATACGTAAGTACTTCACTCGATTACATATTATGTAAAACGTAAAGTACTTACTTGATAAACGTACCCTCAAAATTAGACAATCCATGCCGCTATCGCATAGCTTCGTATTGCATAACGATGACGATTCGTAGTCATGTTTGCGATAATAGACGCATTTCGAGGGGAGTTTACGGACACCCAATATCCATATCGCCTCGCCCACTATGAATACCGACCCAATATTCCTATAGGGTCATAACTTGCTCGGAACAACCAAATTAGAATTTAAAACACTATCTATATTGAACAGTTGTTTACAAGTAATGAGCTTTCCGCTAATGATGTGTTCACTTAATATGTTTTTTTATAATAATTGTAGGTAAAACGAAAAAAGAGATGATTATACTAGATAAAAATGGTTACTTTATACATTAAAATAAATAGTAAATGAATTTTTAATTAATCAAATTAAAAGCATAGTCAATTGGAACGGTTGCTTGTACGCGTAGTAGGTATATATGGACTAACACTCCGCTATGCACTTAGTTTTCTTAGTAAATTATAAGGATTTCAAAACGTCCTTTACTTTCACTCTAATATTAATAATTATCATAAATTAAAGACGAGAGTTTGAGAGTGTGTGACATCGTACCTAATTTTTATTACTTCTTCAAGTCTAAAAGACTGGAGCGATTTAAAAAAAAAAAGGTATAGAATTAGTTGACACTCTCGATTAACACATAGACTATAATTTATCTCGAAATTCCCACGGGAACTGCACAAATTGGGTATAACACCACCAATGTACAGCTAAGTACAGTATGTGCCTTCTAACTTTCTATTTTCTTCGCAGAGAAAAGCCATTATCGCGCAAGCGGTCATCCTCAACTGACTGTAAATCTTTAGATCCTCTAACTGGACTTAACGTTCAGCCAGAAAACGGGAGCTTAACGTGCCCAACGAAGCACAAAAGCGCTCACCCTTGAACGAATTTTCGGTCACCAATCTTATGGTTGGCTGCGTCCGAGATGCTTAACCAATACTTTCAGTCGCGATGCTCCAACGCCGCGGGCTTGTCTCTATATGTGACCCATTGACATTGTGCTGCAGCATATTATGAAATACATTTCACGCCATTTAACCTCAAAGCGGGGTAGGTGGAGGCACTTGCTAAGAAAATGCCCACGGTTCACCAAGCGCATTTAACCCAACGTGTCAGGTGGCGAGTCCATCGCCGTTATAGGGTTCACACACCTTGTGGTGTGCGGTTTTCATCACATTGTTGTCCTTCACCGTACGGGCGTTGTGTTGCATGCATAGACTCAAAAAAAGAGTCCCATTGGTACACGTCCAGTAGCCGGAGTCGTTCCCGGGACCTCCCGATTTGTAATTCAAGTATCCGACCAACTAGACCACAGACGCTCTTTATAATATGAATGAATCATTGACATTTTGTCATCATCATTTCGCTATTCAATGAGTTGCAAAATTTGTATTCCTTAACGATGGGAGTGGGCTCCGTATCCGGTAATTTAACACATGTTTATGTCATTATACGTGTTGCGAGTTTGAATAACTTTTGTTATCAGCTCAGCTCTGAAAGACATAGCCCAAAATTTGTATAGACGCCTCTGGGTCAGTATCACTACCACGTACTACCAGTGCTGTTTTAGTGTGGAAGTCGGCAAAGTTCTGATTTGTATTAGGCTATTAATAATATATCTTGGTAGTTCCACTGAAATCAAAAGCGTGTCGTTTATATCACTAGTGGAACTATGGCTGGACTTAATATCTACTCATAACCGTTGGACCACCATCTTTTGTGATGTTAAGCAGCGATGAGGTCTGCGATGGAGCACATTTGGTATTCACCCTTGAAGACTTCCAGACTATTCTGTGTAGGAAACACAAGACTCCGGCAAGTCATTTCACATCCAGGCGGTTTGCACTATGAAAGTAGACAATAATATTTGGTATTAGGATATATAATTCTATAGCACAATGCACCCGATCGAAGACAGTATTATTTTCTTATTACGTAGGTATATCAACATTTTCCCTCATTGCCCTTCTTGAAGCTCAACAATTTCTGACAGGAGTCCAACTATGTTTTATTTTACAATACCATCTTCTTTAAGAGAATTTCCATCTACATCTACTTCGAAACTCTCCCTAGACTTGTCTTATAAGTACATATCTGTTGACAGCAATATTGGAAGGGCTTCTGTATAAATTGTCGAATAAATAAACAAAACGTGCAGTGACAACAGAACGCAGTCCGAGCGCGTCACCGATCATTCCAACTGTGGTACGGAAATAAAAGTTTTAAATTTATTGCCAGAAATAGAGGGAACTAAAACTGGTTGTAGACATTTTACGATTCGAACACGCGGGTGAAATAACTTCCGTTTGACAACTCTGTTGTGATCCGGACACATATTTGCAATGAAAAGTACTCTACTAAGTTATTTACATTGCAGTTTAAAAATGTACTTCGTCAGCATAAAAATTTTATTTGAATACTAGGGGACATACGTTATCGTGTTGACTTGACTTTGAATATTGGAATCAGAATCAGAATAATTTATTGCCAAAATAGTAATCTATTAAAGAATTAGTATAAGTAATGTCCCATGCAATTTTCTTATTTTTTTTTCGTTAATATGAACCTTCTCCTGACATTAAGAAGCGCAGCAATGAAATAATTACAGAAATTGATCCAGCCGTTCTTGATTTATTCGCTAAACTATGCTTAATATATAGAGGTAGATACTAGTGGGACCGACTAATTTCTAATTAGTTTAATTCCCGTGCAATTTCCTATTTTTTTTTCTTTTATAAGAACCTTCCAAGTTCCCTCTTCTTCTCCTCGTAATATACACAACGAAAAAAACATAATTAGAGAGATCTTATTTTTTGCATTTAGCACCACATTTAACTATTAATGTCTATAAAAAGTTTAGCTTTGCTCCGAGGTGTTACTAGCGCATTATTCCGTGGTTCATTACTAGTGAGAATTTCAATAGAATTTTGCCCATGTCCCTAATACACGTTATAATCTACCTACCCGGCAAGTTTTGTAACAATCTGTACAATATTTTTTCGTAAGTAATAATGGAAAAGATAGGTAATGAAATAAAAGATAGTGCTGGATTTGTTAGTACTCTCATTGATAGTATTGACAGCACGTGAACGGCAGCGGTGGCAGCCGAGGCAGCAGTTCACGACTGCTGGTCACGAGGGAGGTTTTGTCGGCACTTCAAGAGTTATGTACTATTGTTATGAATTTACGTGTGACACGAATGTCTAATAGGTAGGGTTCGTGCCATTATATAAATAGAACTTTGATGGACAATCACATCGTTCGGGATAAACTTAACACAATTATTGTAGAAATAAATCTTCTACAATATATATTAGAATGTAAAATAATACGCAAAGTACGAAGGACTTGATGTTACCTAATTGTTAAGTGTAGCAATTTTACAACCTCTGCTTTCCAATACAATTCTCGGCCTAGTTTATTACACTCTATAAGTGAACTTGATAAGTAAACTATACATTATTTTTGGTAAACATTCTCCGCAACATAAGTAGCATATTTAAAAAAAAATCTTTGGTAACATTTATAACAAAATAACTAAAAAGTCAAAGTGCTTTGAATAAGTGTTTACCCTTCTTTTCAAATAATTTAATATTTTTACTTTTGTGACAACCCTTTAAGTGATGTAAACTACGCATCGCAAAATCCTAACTGCAAGTGAGTGACGAGCTGAGTCATTCTGCGCGTGCGCTGCAACAGATGCTAATGTCACTTTCTTTATTGTAAAGCCACACCCTTGGCGATTAGTATTATATTATCAGTACAAGGGAATTCTCCAGAAGCCGGGCAGCTGTGCTCTAGTTGAGTTAAACCATAACATCACTGCGATCGATAACCCGTCCGCCAAGCGTGACGATTATTGGCATGGCATCCCCCCCTCTCCCCAAATTATCAAAGAAATCATTGAGGTAGTCCAACAGTGGAGGTCATGTGGCTGATGACGATTATATTATCAGTGCCCTTGGTGTTTTTACAGTACATACAAAACTCACGTTCATATTTCTTAATGGGGTGGGCAGAACTCTAGCTCTAGTCTTATAATGGAGAATACTCCAAGACGTTTATTTGCCAGATTTTGGTACCAACTTCTGTCATTATCTGCTGGTATGGAGTGTAATATAAATGACTATGAGTTAGAAACATTTAAGTTGTTACATAGACGCTATGGGAAATTCTCTATTAGGACTTAGATGTATTGTAAAGGTATTCGAAGCAAACGGGGCTTCGAGCGTTTCCTAATCAAATGTATATGATTGAATTGATACATGATCAATGTTTGTAATTTGAAATCCCTATTTTAGAGATAGATCGGTAGTATAATTTGGTTTCTACTAAACTACCACATAACATACACCCATGTCTTATGCTTGTAGAAACATCCTCAAATCTAGAGGAACATTATGCGCTATTATGCTACTACTATATAATTTATTGGATAAAAGTTGAGCGGCGTAGTTTTGGTTATTTAACAAAACACATTCCACCTTTTAAATTTGTTTTTAAGATAGGAAGCAATACACATTTTTTTAAATCCTAATTGTTGTGAAACATTCCATCTCAAGTTTAGAGGTACTCGTACATAACACGCATTACCGTTTCGTCGCCGATACTTCCAACGTAGCTAGGACTAATGAATTGGATGAAAGTAGAGCGTTATTATTGCCAACAAGGAACCGGCTTCAGTTCACCAACCGCTGCACAATGGGAATGGGCCTCACCGTACATGGCCTGGCCTTCTTTGGCAACTTTAGCTTATAACCTCTCTCTATATTTAGTACGTATCTAGCTATTGGTAATATGTATTCTTTGGGACTGAACATGAAGTGGTTTTGTCACAAAGTATGAATTAATTTCACGTTAATGTAGAGCTAGTTGTACGCCGGCTGTGTTACACACGATTTGTCCCGTTCCCGTGGGAATGTCGAGATAAATTATAGCTTGTGTCAGCTAACTCCATACCAAATTTGATAAAATTCGCTCCAGGTGTTTATAAGTGAAGAAGTAACAAACATACAGACTCAGACATTGCACGCCTTTTAATCCCAAAGCGGGGTAGGCAGAGGCACTTGCTTGTTTGATATTCTAACGAATCGATAATGAACAAATGAATTGTACGAAAAGTGCTAACATCCGGCTAACTCTTCTTCAAACATCCAAACACCTACAATCTTAAAAAAATCTAGATGTCGCTGTTTCCGTTCCTATGTCAGTCACTGTCATTTTTTTTGGGATGTGAGTGTTCATTTTATTGCCCCATGGAAAAGCTAGGCAACGAACAGGTTTTAACGAAATCCACGAAGAGATAGATTTTTAAGACGTAGGTTATATTTGATCCCGAAATTCCCTGGGGATCGCAATAAACGGGTAGTATAAGCGAATGAAAAATACTCGTTGCGACAGTTACATTACGGCGCGTCATTTTAAACAGTAACTATCTTTACAGATGAACATCATGAAGTAGGTAAGCAAATAGGGATAGCAAAAGCAGAAATGTAGAAACCATTTTCTATCTCGATTCTGTAGCAATTGCAGACATGGTTGGCACTAAGCCAATACTATTCTATGATACCTAGGTATCTAATGCGTCATGAAAGGCTTTAGATAAAAGTTGTAGGTATAGGAATACCTTTTTAAGCCAAAGCTGTTTTCTGTAGATCGTAGGCGACTACAGAGTGCATTTCGGCCAGCGTAAATGTTTAGAAATGAGAAGTTTTCTTTAAAAAAAAAAAGAAAAGAGCGTGTCGGAAAACGAACGATCATAGAATAAAGTAGTTGCATCTCTTTCATTTTCAGCTATCTTTGACAGATTATTTTGCAGCTGACGCCGCGTTATTTTGATTTATTTTTTCATCGTCAGCCACATGACGTCGATTGTTGGATGACGGCCTCCCCTAATGATTTCCATGATCAATTCAGGGGCAAATGCCAATAATCGCCACGCTTGGCAGGCGAGTTGGCGATCGCAGTGGTGTTGTGGTGCAACCCACAAGGAGCGGTGCTGCCCGACCTCTGCAGTCGGAGCACGGGCGTCAAGAAAGACACGACATAGAACAAATACGCGCTGTGATTGGCTGATATGTCACACATCGTGCGACTCAGCTTGTTTCAACCAATCACAGCGCGTTATATGTCTTATCACATCTTTCTTGGAGCGCTGTGCTAGGGTGGCTGGAGTGTTCCCTCGGTCGCTTCGACGTCACCCCCAAGACGGGAAAAGTTGGAATGGGGTAGTGACACATGTATTCTATTCGTCATCACCACACGGCATTTAATTTAACTCGGCGTTGGTCGCACCCATTTGGGCAACAGGAATGCTCGCTACGGGTAAAAAATACCCACATATTGAAATGCGTATTTTTATTATGTGTTGTTATTTTAGTTTTACTTATCGTGTTCAATTGAAAGAGTACATACTTAAATTTAAAATAAAGGTAATAGTTTAAATTTATCTGATTTTATTTTTAGGAACAAAGAAAGATCACTAATGTCTTGCAAATGTTAATAAATTTTTACCTCCTAACGTTCAAAAACAGTAATTTTATTTTTTTTCTTAGAAAACATTACATTTACATCTTTCAATTTTTATTATATATAAGTATTAGTGATTCTTTCATAAAAAAGTAGAAAGAAAAAATATTTATCTTAATTTTTTTTTCATAAATCAGCAACGAAAATTACAACAAAAACATATTAGACATTCTAAACAAATCAGTCCTACATTTAGGAAAACTACATTTTTAGGTAATAATTATTGTATTTTTGTACACAGTCAAAGCATATAGGTAAAGTGTGTTCTCGGCATAACAATTTGTTACAATTTTGGCAACATGAAATAGTTTTCCGATGTTTTTTAGGTGAACAAACTTGACATCTTGCTGTAGCGCATCTTTTTCTCGACGTTGTTGTAGCGACTTGTTCATTATTCACTTGATCTCTCGATCACTGTTCACTATTACAATTACGAAGTTAAAATCAAATCTTTTTTTTGCAAAAAGGTAAATTCGGTATGTCTGATCGTCCTTGGTCTTGTGGTTTGATGAAATGAAATGAAATTCTGACACAATATTATGAGTTCGAGTGCGAATACGCTGAGATGGCTCTGTAACTTTCCACTAGGTTGGGTTATCTTTTCCTAAATAATATCCTCGCTGCAAGCACGTCCTCAAAATATTTCGGAATCGAATCAAGAGTGGGTGACAATGGCTGTACCACAACGTCGCCGGCTTGAGGGTCCCATGTTTGAAAAATATCACCTTGTTCAGAATCAGTATCATAACATTCCAAGAATTCTTCTATATTTTCATCTGTGATCCTTTGGCGGGACTTGATGTAGCCAGTTTGCAAAAAATAATAAATGTAACGTCTTAAATTTCATAACACAAATAATCGCTACGGGTGAAAAATACCCATACTCACTTTACACGTACACTGTTCGCAAGTGCGTCGCGCAAAGTCACTGTCCACTGGCGAGAGCGCAGTCAAAGGACCATCACGAAGCTAGCTAAAAGCGCCACGCTCTGTGATTAACCGAAAAGAAAATATGGCAGAAAACATTTGCTGATGGGTAAATTTTACCCATAGCGAGCAACGCCGAGTTAATTTATTTTTTATTGGAATAAATACAATAGGCAGCATGAACGATTATTTTTTGTTGTACTTGTAATTTATTATATGTATATTCCTCACTAATTAGCAGCAGGGTAATGTCAAAATGATTACCTACTATGTAGGTACGTTAGTGAAGTAAATACCTATCTACTTACTGCTAACCAGAGAAGGTGGTCTCAATCACAGGTTCAAACGCGGTCGTAAATCACGACAGCTCGTGAATCTGAATATAAATTCGGTCGTTTATTTAACAAAGCAGCGAACTACGACTAATGGCGCCATCTATTTATAAACGCACGACGACGACTTCACATACAAAGTTTAAGATTCAGGGGAAAGGGCTGTATTCTGTAAGTTAAATTAAGCACGAGGTGACATTCAATTACTGGGTGGTTACTGTAGTTGTTAGGCCTTGTAATTAATATGTGTATAATAATAATGTACCTTGCCTACCTACTCCATTATTGCAATAATAAAGTTATTATTACTTTATTATTAACGACTATCTTTATTATGTAGAAAAGTAAAAAAAACATAACATGTGCAATGTAAAATAATCCTGAGACATTAATTAACATAGAATTTCCTTTTAAAAAAAATGATAAAAAAATAGCGCCCTCTTTTATCAATATATGAAACTACGACGCCTACTCCGCAACGCAGTGTCAATCTACGTGCCACGCGTTATCGTTATGCTATTCACCGGTAGGTGGCGCTACTATTTTGTGAAAGTAAACAGCTTCTGTTGTAGATAACAATGTAATGCAGTTAAATAAAATTGTAACTTACCGATTTGCTGTGATCGTTGTCATTTCGACATTATTTCCGGACACTGTCAGAATTTCCTCGCAGTTGCCGCTGCCGCCTGTTATCCTCTGGACGCCGCTCAGATTGTCACCTTGACTCTTGCCATAATCACTAGATGGCGTGGCACGCTGCTTAGTGGCTTGCTTGTGCCGACTGAGCGCGAAGAACAAGGCGAGCACAGCTTTGAGCTTTGCGTCTCTTATGTCAACCGCCGACACTTGCTCAAGCCCCTGCACTTTCTGAGCGTGGAGGAAGTCCAGGCAACATTGCACGTTTTCCAACTGTAAGGAAAAAAAAAGAATATCACTTATCACACTTAGTCACAAATGTTTACAATAATGGAACAAAGTTATTCCATTGTTGTGAGTGTGAGTCTAAAAGTGTGAGAGGTGTGTGTGTCTAAAAGTGTAATCTGAGTGTCGCTATTTCTTAGAAAAAAAAAACCTAATTTCAAATTCTGGTGCATTCCCATTGAAGCTGGACAGACATAGTATCTAGTAAACTTCAGATATCCGCATTTACATCAAATAAAAAAAAATAATTATAATTAACAGTAGCCAATTGTATGTTTTAATCCGCACCGAACTGGTTTCTTTATTAAAGAGCTGTCGAATTATAAAGATAGGTTTAATTTAATCTGCTAGTAGGCATAATGAATCGATCACTCCGAGATAAGTTGCGTTGCGTTGCGATGCTGGCTCTCAGTGAAGGTAAACTGTGTACATTTCATAATGAGCTGAGGGAACTTACAAACTTATAGGAACCATAGTCCAAATTAAAATGCAGAATGTGCAGCTCAGTTTCTCAGGTTCCTACTGATTTTTAGGGTTCCGTCTTGGATCCCCCTTGACGATAAGGGCCTATCTCCGAGAGGGTTAGTCAGAGACAATAGACCTCCACATGCTACAATTCAGACACGCCCTCTTAAAAATATTATTTTAACTAGCTGTCTCGGAAAAAGTCGGTTCAAAAACGAGGAAGTTATACGCGATCAAACATAAAAAATAATAATACTGTGTGGAAAAGGACTCCTAGCGATAGAACCATCGTTGGGCTCGTCAATGTAAACTACTTTAACTATTGCGATAATGCTGGGAAATGAAAAAAAATCCATTCACAGACGAAATGTCATCTCCCGAGTCTGGGCCTTTTACACGCAGTATACCTACGGTCGAATTAAGTAACCCCGTTTTTTGAAGTACCTACGCTTAAAAATGTTACGGAACTCTTTGCACGCAAGACCGACGCGCACTTGGCCGCTTTTTTAAGCGCGTCCGTTACGGTCCTGTAATAAAATCAAACATAACCGGCCATATTTATAATATCTCAGAACACTTGGCATAGCCAGCGTCCATAAAGGTCATTTTACGTTGGTTTTGCATAGTCCTTCTTGGCCTTGGACAAGGGGAAAAGTGACCAATACGAAGTTACGATTGTTACGAAACGGCCTGCGCCGGCGCCGGTCCTTATACGTCGCGTCTCAGCGATAGGTCATGGCGCAGGGCTTTAAGTTTAAAAAAATATAAAAAAGAAATTATGGGTAAACAGAAAAGCGATTAACCTAGTGGGTTGTAAATACCATTTTCGAAAGGTTAGTTATTAAGAATAAACAGGTGATATAATTGCGGCGTTCAATTGGAGAGGCCTATGTCCAGCTGTAGGCAAATATGGGCTGATGATGATGAGGTGATATAATTAGGTGTTTTTATTAATATCGAAGCACTTGACTTCACATTTCATCACGAGTTCGAATAGGAAAGCGCGGTACGGATTAGAAAGCGTGCACCCATCGCTATAGGGGCTGAACCCATCACCGTTAAAGGTTTGACACCTTGCTGTATGCGGGTTGTGTCACGATGTATTCCTTTACAATATACTTAGCTAATTTAGAGAGCCAATATTTAATTTAATTATCGTATTTAAATAGCTAAGAAAGTAGGGTCATTTAGTAATTTCAACTTTTACGTACTTGTCTAATACTTTTTAACAGTTAAATTTAATTAGATTACCTATTATGAGCCTTGACAGATGCTTAAAAGATTAGAGCCAAGGTGTAATTGTAGGTATGCAACCTCTATTGCGTAGACACAAAAAAAGAACTTGTAGGCAAAGGCAGATTTTTTTAAAATCCGTATCCTGAAGTAGCACTGTCTGTCTCAAAAAAAAACTACTGAACCGATTTAAATGTTTGTTAAACCGATAGTTTAGAGACTGAGAAATGTCAGATCGCGGCCCGTCCACTAGTAATTTATGAACAAGCGTTTGACCACCATCTTGCCTAATGTTAATCAGCCATGTGGTCTATGATAGAGCACACTTGGAAATCCTACGTATGTTATGTGTTTGATACATAATAATAAATAAAAATACACATCACGCCTTTTAATCCCAAAGCGGGGTAGGCAGAGGCACTTCCTAAAGCAAATGCCCACAGTTCACCAAGCGTATTTAACCCAACGCTACAGAGGGTGAGCCCATCGCCGTTATAGGGTTCACACACCTTGTGGTGTGCGGGTTTCATCACGATGTTGTTCTTCACCGTACGAGCGTTGCGTTGCGTACATAGGCTCTGAAAAAGAGTGCCATTGGTACACGTCCTGTAGTCGGACTCGAACCCGCGACCTCCCGATCACAAGTATCCGACCAACTCGACTACAGACGCCTGTCCGACCAACTGGACCACAGACGCCTGATACATAATTTAACAGCGAATTACTTCAGTAGTCAGTGCCTATCGTATACCTACTACCTGTCTAGTTAGGTCTAAGTATAAGGCTGTATAAGGTAGGTATGAGCCTTGGGTCTTATACGGTGAGATAAGATCTTATCTCAGGCACTTAACCGCAGACTCTAGCGGTCCAACGATTGTTATCCATTAGGACGAACACACACGACGCCGATTTTGTGTTTCGTTAAAAATCTACAAAAAAAGAGGCAAGATTTGTTTGTTTGTTTCTGTTAAATAGGTTGTAAATATACAGATAAAAAAATACGATTTTATCATTGGTAGACACACTATAAAAACACGCAAAAAACTGAATCTATGTGGATGAAGTCATGGAGCGATTTCAAGTAATTATTCATTAAAACGTGGATGAAACGTAAATGTATAATGGTGATGTCCTGGCCGAAGGTGGCGTGAAAAGTACTCGAAACCGAAAGTCATGTATGAACAGATGTATGAATGTAGATGAAGTGAAAGGGGTATGTCAGGACCATGACAAATGGAGATCTGTAGTCTCTGCCTACCCCTCTAGGAGACAGGCGTGAAGTGTATGTATGTATG
>SJJU01008080.1:0-13440 GCA_012932125.1 Conopomorpha cramerella
AATGAGCCAGGATTTACAGCGGCATAGAGAACCCACTGGAGCTCAATCAATGACGACTGGCTTATATCCATATCCAGCCTTTTACCAAGCAGTTGAAGTGAACAAGTGTGGGAAGCTGTGCACGCGAGCTAACCGCCCGCCCTGCCGCCGCCGACGTCGCGTGTCTGCGCCGCCGTGACGTCACAGAGCTCAACCCGTGACCTGCCGCGGGCCGACTTGGGGCCGTAATAAAAATAATAGACATCATAACACTCTGACACACACCTACTTTGTTACGGAACGATATGTGGGTCGTAACTCAAATGTTAGGGTAGGACTCTCTTATGACAATTCATATTTCATTGCTAGATAATACATTTTATTTAGGAACTAGTTATCCGCTATTACTTGTGGTTTATCCGGTTCGGTATTGCGTCGGAGAGGTGTCTCTTGGATGCTAGTTCAAATTGGTAAAAAAAAATTGTTACTCAACTGCTTCAACTTGCTCTTCTCTGCTTTGTTATCCTCATACTTTCCGTTTGAAATTTTGCGATAAAATGAAGACAATAAGTTCTAACCACACATTTTAGTCAAAATCGGTTAAGTAGTTTTTTAACGTGAAGCAGTAATAAACATACATAAGTACACAATCATATCTCACATTAGACTTAATATTACAAATGTTCGCATACTATACATTACTTAGTAGGAATACATCTGTTCTGTGAGCAATCAGTGGTTTAATTTTGTTTTACTTAATAAAATCTAAACTCGTAGGTTACTAGTACATTAGACGCTGCGAAATTTAATTCATTGCTCCTAAAATACTTACCCATACGAAACTTCCTAATATTCACTGATACACACACGTTTGTTATCTAGGGGTAAATATATACCCAGTATCTACCTATGCTGTCTAATAAGTATCATACATTTTAATATGCTACAATACCGTAAACCGTTCAATATATTTTTCGTAAACATAGTTCTAGTATCTATCTAAACTAGCATCATAGATGTTTAGTACATAATAAGTAAGACTTTGTACTAGGCACTCAGGAAAGTAGAACAGGCCATTATAGCGGACAACAACTACTAATAATCGACACAACTCAATAACAATAATAGGTCGCTAAGTATACGTTTCCAATGATGTCCACGACAGCAAATACTTCAATAATTGACATCAACAAAGTTCAGAAGTCATTAGCATGAAGACAGTGTCGTCGGCTTCAACGAGCAAACATCTCAGCTCTCAGCTGAGACCCAATTATGAACGTTAACGAGAGATCTCCATGACATTATGGAAAATATAATATTAATTTATATAAGTTACTAGTGGACACCCCGCGATTTCATTTGCGTAGTTTAGTAGTACCTGCATCCCAAATTTCAAACGTCTAATTTGAGCGGTTTAGATTTTTCATACAAAAGTATTTTCCCGTTAATTTCCGTTCCCGTGGGAATTTCTGAATTCCTTTCTTAGTGCACCCCTACGGTACCTAATCTACGTCCGTTCCAAATTTCAAGTGCCTAAGTCTAGCCGTTTGGGCTGTGCGTTGATAAGTCAGTCAGTCAGTCAGTCAGCTTTTCCTTTTATATATTTACCCCCTTACCAATAAACACGTTGTGACTTATACAACGGTAATTACAGGTCTTCTGGTACAACTGACATGTTAAGTTGAGCTTTGTGTATCTTCGTAATAGCAATTCCGCCATTATTAGTAAGACCCTTAGATTATCCCCGTCTGTGGGTTACATTAAATAACTCATCTGAGGATGAAGTTAGTTTATTCCACATGGTTTTTCACTTAAAATAGAATGTGTATTACAAACAAACAAATTAAAAACAATATCTAAAAGGGCCTAAGGCCCTGTGGACAAAATCAGCATGGAGTAGCAATCTTTAGTGCTTTGCCCAAATTCTCTGTTTGGAGGGGGCATTACTCATTGGTCCGTACCCATTGCTCCAGAAAAAGTATTAGGTAAATGTAAAGTATTTTAGTGCGCATCATCAGTTTTAGCAATGCCAGTGTGTGTATAAACATACTTACATTTACGTCACACTCCTTTTGAAATCATGGACCTCTGCTTCTCGCGATACTGGTAAATTCGCTGCAAGAACGTGGTAGAATGCCATATGGGAAGGGTACGTCCTAGAAAATTCCCTTCGTCGTCGATCAGTTTCGCGATGTCGTGTATCACATTAATAAAGTCAAAAGAAAAACAACGCCAAAAGCCTATGGCGGCGCCGACCGTAATCGTCCCCCCCTGTGCGTAGTACCTAATTAATTTCGCCTTCATGTTTGACTCGTTTTGCACCATTTTCGTTGCAATAAAAAGCTTTATGTCCTGATTTGGGGGCGACGATCGACGATAAGGTCCTCGTAAATGACCTGCGGCCAATCGTCGACTACATTCAACGACCGATCAGTGCGATGACTTATTGCGAATGGACAAAAATCTGTTGATTTCAACTTCTTACCACCTCACAAGGAGTATATGTGCTGTAATTACACAGGGTGGGTGGTTATAGTTTTAGACTTTCCCATACTGACCGATATGAATGAGCCATCCTGTATACATACAAATATCTTATAAAAACCGGGAGGGCGTCAGTAAATTCACACTGATTGAAAACGGGGAGTTAAAACTGGCTTCTTATTTTATGGTTCTAACACAACCATTCCGAAGCTAACCAGGAGCCAAGTCTGGTACACTCTCGTAGTTGCATCGCTCTGCCATCGTAGCGGAAAACGATGTGCATTGCTCTTTTGCAACGGACGACAGTGAAATGAAAGTAACGAAATGAGCAATGCACATCGTTGTCCTCGGCCAGAGCGATGCAACTACCAAATTAAAGTAGTAGACTTAGGCTCCAGGTTAAACTTAACTAGTCAGTCTTCTGTCAAATACACGTTTAATATTCAGATCCAATAGCGCGTACATTGTCTATGAGTATGATTAGAACTGTATTGAATCTTCAATCTATCTGATGATACCTTGATTCTTTGTATTTTACTTTACCTTTAGCCTCATGACCACAAGATAAGCAGATTCACAACGTCGTATCTAATCTCCGTTCAGGTGTAAACGAGCTCCTTGGATGTATTGGCTCAGGATGTACCAGGAGTCCCGAAACGCCAGGTGTTTTAGTGGATCCTACACAAACCCTCCGTTGTTCCCACCCAGCGTCGTTGTGCCTATCCATAACGGATTCTCTAACAAAAAAAGTGACGGCGAATAGAATACATGTGTCACCACCCCAGCCCAACTTTTCCTGTTGTGGGTGATCGTAAGAGGCCACCGAGGGAACTCTCCAAAGAACAGGCATCAGCGCTCTCTGTGAGTTAAACCTCAACACTACTGCGATAGTCAACCCGCCTGCCAAGCGTGGCGATTATTGGCATTTCTCCCAAATAACGGAAATCATTGGAGGCAAAGTTGCGAGCCTATCTGTCTGCTATCGGGTGCATTTCGGAGAGTGTGCTACGGAGTTGCATAACTTAATACTCCCATCGCGTTTTTACAATAGGACAACCAAAAGAACGGCAAAACGTCATCCATACCAGGTGGATTTGCCATTTACGCAAACCAAACGGTTTGCGTCCACTTTCAAAGTGCGAACCGCCAGGATGTGGAACGACTTACCGGAGTCTGTGTTTCCTGCGCAGCAGTCTGAAGGTATTTAAGTCGCGGGTGAATATGTACCTAATGAACAAGTGGGCTCCATCGTAGACTACATCGCTGCTTAACATGGTGGCAAAGGCAGGATGGTGGTCAAACGCTTGTTCATAGTGATAAAAAAAAGGCCCTCGTCCAGCAATGGACGTTATGTGGCTGATGCGGTGTACACGGGCTATTCTTTGATAGAGCAAAGGCAGGGTGGTACTAAATATGTAGTAACAAGAAGGTAACTACGATAAAATACCTACTTTAGAATCAGTTCGTGCCGTCATAACTTCAGCCCCCGTACCATGAGGTATTTTAGTGATACATATTCTTCTCGCTGTGTGACAAGGATAGCGCTAGACGAGTGGTATAACACTGTCACTGTCACACGTAAAAAGTATTACTTCAAGGTCTCGTGGTACGGGGTCAGAACTATTCGAACCACTCGACGATTGTGAATGAGTTATAGCTTAGAGTTGTTCTATGAACCTGAATGTACATGTATTCTAAGCTGATCGCACAACAGTGGGAAACTAAACTATTAGGAGAGATTTAGTATAATGCGATGTTGTGTACATCACACTATTTCATTCCTTAATCATAGGTGTTCGGGACTAACCGACGTATTTATAAACAGTTAAAACGTTGACTAAGTGGTTGAGATAAATTATATCATACTAGCTGTACTGCGCGGTGTTACTCGCGTTTTTTCGTTCCCGTAGGAATTTGGGGATACAATATAGCCTATGTTACTCAGGAATAATGTAGCTTTCCAACAGTGACAGGATCTTTTAAATCTGTCCAGTAGTTTCGGAGCCTATTTAATTCGAACAAACAAACAAAAAAACAACCTTTCCGCTTTATAATATTGGTATAGACTTACTTGTCCCTATCTACACACATCAAAAGTGTCTAGGGATCAAGTACAATTTAGAAGATTGTAATCAAGAATATATTTTACAAAAACTGAATTCATCATAATTTATTTGAAAATGTGGTGATAAGGTCATTGATACAGCATGGGGAATTTAGGTAGGAGACCAATCCAGAAGATTAGATTTGATTTAAATAATTTAGATTTTTTTAGAGCTAAAAATGTTCTTGATCCCCAGATTTTTGATGTGTGTATACTTACTTTTGATGTCTGTATCTACTTATATACAACGTTAGTTAAAAAAAGTTGGCGGCTCTCGAGAAAGTCCCTCAGCCCAAGATACAAAACAAGTTTCTCTGAAAACTATGTCAAAAACGAAAAAAAAACATACATACACTTCACGTCTTTTTCCCAGAGGGCAGATGGGTAGGCAGAGACAGATCTCCATTTGAGTGAAAAACGAAAGGACTGTAAGAGTCAGGGACGATATTTTCTGTAAGAACTATGCAGTGGCGTGCACTGGCTTTTGCGACAAGGTAGGCAATAATCTCCAACGATTTACACCTATGTATAGGTAACTTGTCTTTACATAACAATATAACCTACCTATCTACTCATACACAAACACACAGGACCTTCGTTAGCCTTTGTTGTGAGTACAATAAAAAAGGATCTAGTGATAACTCTATAATTAGGTCGGGTAACCAAAATACTAAGGTAGGCAGTGTCTTTTTGCCTATATGGTGTGCATGCCACTGGAAATATGTATATATTCGCACATGTACATTGACCACAGCACATGTAACTGTATCGAAACGTTGAGCAAACAACGAGGGTAAGCTGAATGTACCTTATACATGTTTTTGGTAGGTACTGATTAACTAAACATCTAAATCTCTGGTTAATTTTGCGACCGTAATACCCGGTTTAAACTATTAAAATAATGTCGGTGCGCGGTTCTTTAAAAAATGATTTACGTGCTTTGGTATACGTCACACCTCCTAGGACACCAGCATTTTTATTGCACTCCATTCTAGCTGTCGTTTCTAATTATACACGAGACACACAAGAAATATACCATGGTCATAAAGGATTGAGTTTTATGCGACACTGACTGAGAATGGTAGTCCTTACCTACACCACTTGCTAAGCAAATGCCCACGATTCACCAAGCGTATTTAACCCAACGTTATAGGGGGTGAGCCCATAGCCGCATTTTTTGTGTACTAATACAAAATAATATTTAAAAAATACATAATAATACACTTCACGCCTTTTAATCCCAAAGCGGGGTAGACAGAAGCACTTGCTAAGCAAGTGCCCACGGTTCACCAAGAGTGATGGGGTAAGCCCATCGCCGTTATACGGTTCACACACACTTTGTGTTGTGCGGGTTTCATCAAGACGTTGTCCTTCACCGTACAAGGGTGGCGATATTTTTAAATCCGTATCTAAACGCTTACAGCACGTATTTTAAACTCAGGTATGTTAAAACAGTGTACCAACTAACAAGTGAAGGCGGAGATAAGTGTGCGGGCTAACACTTGCGCAAATAACATCTATCTATGCAAATACTACGCTAATCCTTAATTTTCTATTCAAAAGCCAATAGTGTTTCTTTGAATTGAATAAAAAAAAAATAGAAAAGACCACCCTTAAGAGCGACAGAATAATGTTGAAGACAAAAACTGTTTTCGTTGCACACAAGATAACGCAAAGAAAAGTACAGATGTATTCGAAGTAAGCTATTAGAGAGGGACGGCGAATCGTAGCGACTGCACTATGGGTGGTCGGAGAATATTTTTTTTTGTCTACTTCTTTGTTAGTTGCAATTTATGACTACAATACGATCCGGAATAAGTAGGCGTGAGTCTGGACTTAGATTTTGTAATGAGATGACATAAAGATCAATTTAGTATGGACTACGAGTGTTTGATTAAATGCATAATTTATTGCAGGGCTATACAGTTTTTGAGGTATGAGCCAAATTAAAACAGGCCTTAATTTGAAAGTTAAGAATAGAGATTTGTCTATACATATCTTCGATTTGACAATGTCTTTTCATCTCTCCATAATATATGCTCGCTACATTCGTCCATACTACACACATCAAAAGTATCTAAGGATCAGGTACATTTTAGAAGATTGCAATCAAGAATATATTTTACAAATACTGAATTCATTCATAATTTATTCAAAATGTGGTGATAAGTTATTGATACAGGCATGGGTAATTAGGTAGGAGACCATTCAAGAAGATTATCAAGTGGACTTAATACTAAAGTATTCTCTACCAGGCTCTGCGGTAGTAAATTATTAAAATAATTCCTTTTATTCAAATGTCTCGATCATATTTTCAATACGTACATATATTGACAGTTTATTTATGTTGCAAAGATATCCTAAACATTTCTAACGTATGAAGAGGCTGAACTCGTCATTTCACAACGTATAAACTTTTATATATAAAAAATGAGGGTAGTTTGCAAGTACAGCCGTGCGGTCGTTCCAAACAAGCTACTATAAAACTAAACATAGACTTCCCGCGAAACGCTTGTTTGCTTTTCATATTATTACCAGACGAATGTCACTTTTACGATAGAAATAAAACAACATCGTAGTAAAATTTCACCTTTTTAGTTCGACCTCGGCATTATTAAAGTGAAACTTGTGTAAGCGAATAAATAATAACGAGGTATTAATCCATTTACGGCAATTCTAAGACTGGTATTCTGAAAGTCATCTTAGTCACAGCTTTCGTATCACGTAAGCGTTTGACTCGCTCTAATCTTATTTGTGTGAAAGGGACGAACTATTCCCAAGCGACACTTGAGTACCGATTCGTTCCGGAATACGGGTCTAAAACTAGGAACATATTTCGGCAATCAGTTGTTGTTATGAATTATTGTGCTCCATCGGCTAGAGCTATCTTTTGTATACAAACTACCTTCAGTACGTATAAACTTTGTTAAGACAGCAACTCACTGTCAGGCTATAATATTATGCCGCTTATATTTTACTAGCTGACCCGGTTTTGTCATTACACATTATTGACAGTGCTATTAACGTTCCTCAGGAATCACTGTATCTGAAAACCGCATAAAAATCTGTAACGTATTTTTAAACATCTAAGCATATGTATATCGGGACAGACATCGCGAAGCGACATTGTTTTATGCAAACTATTCATAAATAAGGAGAGCGAGTCGCAAAGAGCGAGTTTGAAGACGGAAAATCATAATTGGATATCTTTCTTTGCGGAAAATGTTATTTTTTTTTAGAAAATTTCTTCTAAGTATATGCTTCTATTAGTGCAATACACGATAGTCGATTAAGGAGACATTTCCTTTTTCACACAATATTAATTGTCTTTACACACGAAAACACCTAGACTACATTCTAAATTAGAGGTAACTGTTTATGGACATCGCTATGATGACTGCCACGGGATAGTAACAAAATTGTATTAATTCTACTCCGATGGGCTTCAGCTAACCAGCTAATGGTGCCAGGCCGACCCTGGTCACCTAGAGGACATCTTTAAGGCCCCGGCCAAACATACCGCATCCGACAAGAAGAAATAAAAGGTCACTACTAAAAGATTTGAGTACGTGCCAGAATGCCATGTCTGTGTTTACTGCGCAGTCTGGAGTTCTTCAAGTCACGGGTAAATTGGTACCTAATGAACAAGTGTGTTCCATCATCAATCATATCACATTAGGCAAAATGGTGGTATAACGCTTGTTCATAGTGCATTAAAAGAAACAACATTTATATCAGCGAGTTCTTCCGCTATATACCTCAGAGACCCAACCAGATAACACTATAAGAAGAACAAGATAGTTAGAAGTAAATATCCGTATCTGAAATCCCATAACATGGTACGATGTCATCAATAATTGTAAAAACCAGTAATTGTAATTACTACATTTTACTTCGGTGCTACACTTTAACAAAAAAACTACGTCCAAGACCGATTGATGATACACATAGAATTGGTTTCGAGAGACTCGAAGGAGCCAATGTTTGGCGACACTATAAAAATATAGTATTCTATTATATCTCGACGTGGTGCGCGGCCCTAACCAATCGCAGTGTAACTAAGGCCCGACCGCGGCAATGAGCAAGCCCGTGGCCTGGCACGGGGTTACTCCGCCAGTTTAATACACAACAATGCTCTTTTGACTTCTTCACTTCGGTAGCATTCCGATATTAGCTGCAAACAGAAATATTGATGAACAATAAATGTAGGTGTAGGTTGTATGATCTATAATATATATGTACGTATATTTAGCATTGTAGTCTGTTCATTAATTCTACGAACAATTTGATAGATCGATCTGTCACTTTGCGAAATAATGCCAGATTTTCACTGAAACTGAACGCATTAGAACGTCTATACCAATATTATAAAGAGGAAAGGTTTGATTTTTATGATTAAACTAGTGGACAGATTTGAAAAATTCTTTACTGTGGGTAAGCTACATTATTCCTATGTAATATTTTATCCCCAAATTCCCACGGCAACAAAAATAACGCGAGTAACACCGCGCGATACAGCTAGTATGTATAATAGCCAGATGATGTATTGTTCGAAAAAAATATTATACGAACAAGATCATCGTCATCATCAGCCGCATTACGTCCACTGCTGCACGAGGGCCTCCCCATCGGTCCGTATATACACTTCACGCCTTTTAATCCCAAAGCGGGGTAGGCAGAGGCACTTTCTAAAGCAAATGCCCACGTTTTTTTTATCACAATGAACAAGCGTTTGACCACCATCCTGCCTGATGTTAAGCAGCGATGTGGTCTACGATGGAGCACACCTGTTCATGAGGTATTCACCCGCGACTTGAAGACCCTCTGTTGAGTAGTTTTTTAGTGACAAACATACAGTCACATTTCACACACCTTCGGCTAAGAAAATATCATCACGACAGTGTATTGAGATAGCCATCTGTAATATTGTAAAATCTACAGCCAATTTTTTTTTGTAGACGCCACGTTCTTTTGCAGCGCATTTCCGAACCGACGTAAGGTCGTCCATCACATTTGCTTTGTCGGTCCCGCCGGCAGCCAAGTGGCCACACACCATTTCAACCCTTAATGCTACGTGTGTTAGTGTCATATTCTCTTGTCAAGAGAGCAGTGTTTGCCGAACGTATTATTGCTATCAGATATTGCCGTTTAAAAATGAGGGTAGATTGCGAGCCATTGCCAATTATGAAGACAAATTAAAACAGGCAGCGAACTCGTGTTAGTATAATAACATGGTTTTGTTGATTTTTATAATTTCGATGTTAGTTTTAAGTTAAAATCTTGTACCGCTCTAGGTTGTTACAATAATGTAGTGGGGAATTTTCTTTGACGTTTTTCTGGTAGATTTTCCGGCGGAGAAGTGTCATTACTGTCATACTTTCCAAACAAAGTTTGACAGTAATGACAGTTCACCGCCGAAAAAATATTAGTAGAAAGTACAATAATTGGACTTTGTGACGGGAAGCGAAAAGATGCAAATGGCGTTCTTTATTTCTCATTTTCAAAATTAATTTTTCGCTGCAATTATTGTGTTAATGTGGTGGATTTAGTCTAATAATGTGCTGGTGATGAAAAATAATTTAATTTATTTTAGTTTGTGGCAGAATTGTCGGCTTTAAAGCTGAACATAAGAGCCAAGAAAGGAAAAAAAAAAGTACAATAATTTATTAAGTATCGTGACACTAATAGATAGAAAACCTTATTACTAGGTTAAACCTTTTATTCGGTTTACGACAGATTCTGTTAACGCCAGATTCTGTTCAAGTCAGATACTTTTTACTCACTCGACTAAAACTGGTAAGTAACCCGAGGCCTAAGTTTGTTTGTACTCTGATATTTGCATCGCTCTGGCATCGTAGCGGCATATGTGCATTGCTGATTTAGTTACTCTCGTTTATTCACCGTCGTCCGTAGTAAAACAGCGATGCACATCGTTTTCCGCTGCGATGTCAGAGCGATGCAACTACGACAATAGCAGACTTGGCCCCCTTGTCTGAACAAGGTTTTAGTTGAGTAAGTTAATGTATAGGGTAGATAATTGTCCTAGTATGTTTGTCAAATCACTATCTCATATAAGCTCGTTCAGTATGGAATTTGCAAGATTAGACACATTATATAATAGCTACCTTTACTTACGACGTTTTATAACAAGAGTCCTAAGCGTTGGAGTTTTCTATAGATCATCATCATCATCAGCCACATAACGTCCACTGCTGGACGAGGGTCTACCCCAATGAGATCCGTCATTTGGGGTGAAATGCCAGTAATCGCCACGCTTGGCAGGCGGGTTGGCGATCGCAGTGGTGTTGTGGTTTGACTCTCAGAGAGCGCTGCTGCCCGTCCTCTGGAGACGCTCCCTCGGTCGTCTCTTACGACCCCCATGACGGGAAAAGTTGGGCTTCTTTAAAAGTTCGTCTTCTATAGATAGCACCAATCTTTTCTCTTAAATGTACTAAGTGATTTATGCACCGTAAAGAAAAGAAAAGACAATTGAATGAACCGACAATAATGCCCTTTCCATAAAATTACACACATCAAAAGTGTCTAGGGATCAAGTACATTTTAGAAGATTGCATTCAAGAATATATTTCACAAAAACTGAATTCATTCATAATTTATTCAGAATGTGGTGATAAGGCATTGATACAGGCATGGGGAATTAGGTAGGATACCAATTCAGAAGATTATATTTTTTTTTAGAGATAAAAATGTTCTTGTTCCCTAGACACTTTTGATGTGTGTAATTTTATGTAAATCTGTAATGCATTATTGTCGCTTTTCTTTACGGTACATAAATTATTTGGTTTTGATTGGTGCTATCTATAGAAAACTCCAACGCTTAGGACTCTTGTTATAAAACGTCGTAAGTAAAGGTATCTATTATATAATGTGTCTAATCTTGCAAATTATGGAAATCATTGGGGAGACCCTCGTCCTGCAGTTGAAGTCATGTGGCTGATGATGAATGACAAAAATGTACAGGAGCATAAAAAAAAATTAAAACATACACTTCACGCCTTTTAATCCCAAAGCGGGGTAAACAGAGGCAATTACTAAATCAAATGCCCATGATTCACAAAGCGTATATAACCCAACGTGACAGGGGGTGGCCCATCGCCGTTATAGGGTTCATACACCTAGTGACGGGTTTCATCACGATGTTGTCCTTCACCGTACAAGTATTGTGTTGCGTACATAGGCTCTGAAAAAGAGTCCCATTGGTACACGACCAGTAGCTGGACTCGAACCTGCGACCTTCCGGTTACAAGTCAAGTATCCGACCAAATGGACCACAGACGCAATGAAACAAAAAAAACGCAATATATTGCTAGAATTGGTAAGTATCCGACCTACACCAACAATGACTTAGTTAACACAATACATATCTATTTACTTAATAGAGAATAGCATGATACAATTTGTTGTCGAGCAACGAAGAACTTGTTATGTTAGCAGCTTAATAAATCCTTAATTTTATTCATAGACAGGTTTGTACACGACACAAAAACAATTTGTCAGAGACCCGTATTCTGAACCCTCAAGCACAAGTCCGGCACCGTGAGGCCTTAAAGTACTATTGTTTACGCCGTGTGACAGAGACAGTGCTATAAGCTCTCATGTATGTCTCATCTCTCTCACACAACGAGAACAATATTTCTATAAGACCTCATCTCTTCATGGTGCTGAGGGTCGCTGCTCAAGTAACGTTTGTCTCGCTCTAAACTTGTTTATGTAAAAGAGACGAACTACGGTCATACAACTTGAGCATAGTTTGTCTTTAATACCGATTATTCTTACAAAATACGCGCCAGAGAGTCGCACTAAACGACCGACCCAGAAGAAAGTGAAGTCACATATATATTTATCCCCCGAGCACGAAGTACCTCGTGATCTCCTAGTTAGTGGTGGCGCACACACCTCTGAATCAGGACGCTGGTATTTTAATCGACCAAGGTTCATTTCGTAACAAAACAACACGAATCACCAAAACCAGTTTCGTGTGTTCCCATCCTACTCTGAGCTCCACTTTCGATTTCATCGTCTGAGGTCCGTCGATGCTTTGTTTTAGTTTGGGGGATAAGCGCGAACCGGTCCACGCTCGCGTCTCCACCCTGCCCCGCCGCCCTCGCCCGGTGATCTCTGCCGGCCCCCGAGCCGCGGGCCTTGGCTGACACCTTTGCACTTGAATCACGACATGTAGCGAGCGAAGCGCTGAGGCATACCATGGTGTTTTTTTTTAACACGTTACAATAATAACCTATTTTGTGTGAGGTGTTACAGTTTACATTTTTTAACTTACATTTTAATTTTTTGAGATTTTTAATTTTCATCATATAATACAATACAAATACAGTAAAGAACTAAAATACAGTAAATAACTATTGACAATACATTTTTAGTTATCATTATTCATACCCTAGTAGTCGAGACGGGCAAAATCGATTGAAATTAAAGGGTCTTACTTAGCTTAAAATTTTTCAGACAAGCAATATTTTCAAAACGCTTTACACTGATATCTCATATCACTGATTCTCTTGTTGATATCGGTTTCCTTACCTCGACGTGATAGAAGCCCACATTACTGGTTTGAATTCATGCGATATTCGCCTTTGAGGCAACGAACCTTCTTACACCTCTATAGGGTCGACCAAGAATTTTGCCTATCAGTTTTGATGACACTTCCTGTGTCACAAAACAGAGAAGAAAAAAAATACACTTCACGCCTTTTAATCCCAAAGTGGGGCAGGCAGAGGCACTTGCTTAGTAAGCAAATGCCCACCAAGCGTATTTAACCCAACGTGACAGGGGCTAAGCCCATCGCCGTTATAGGGTTCACATACCTTGTGGTGTGCGGGTTTCATCACGATGTTGTC
>SJJU01008087.1:0-14069 GCA_012932125.1 Conopomorpha cramerella
GTTATACTGATTAATAGTAGTTTTATGTACGTGAGTCATGATGATGATGAATGTAGAAGGCCGTCGGACAGCTATAAAATAACTATTCCTACGTTTCCGCTCTTCTTATCATTGATGTCCTTTTGATTTTATTATCGCGAGGATACGTGTACAACCTTGATACATTGTCGAAGCAAATAAACTCATTTCGTCATGAAAACAGAGAGAACGAGAAATGTATAGTTCATAAGCTTTTAAGACTTTTATTTAATAGTGTGGACTGTGGGCATTTGCTTTAGCAAGTGCCTCTGCCTACCCCGCTTTGGGATTAAAGGCGTGAAGTGTATTCTTTTTTTATTTCCCTCATTAGTAATTGAAGGATACGAGTACAAAATGACAAGCCGTCAAGTGTATTCTAAAATACAATAATGTATGTTTAACCTTAATATTGCCACTTGACCAACACATACTTTGAACCTTATTGAATACCTTCACTGGAATTATTTAAAGATTTCAGAGATGTTGTCAGAGAATAATCAAATAAGGTATGTAATACAAAAGGACACATACCTATTTAAACAGTAAACAATAATTTCACATTGTACTTAAAAGCTAAATTTTATGATAAACATCGCCCGGATGTATATGATGGAATCGGTTTACAAACGTCAATAGAGTCCAAAATCCATCAGAAACACACCTAACCTTGTCTGATTAAGGGCCGATTTCACCAAAAAATCTAACTGGAGATCAAAGCGACTAACGCCAGTTTAAGCCTAAGGTTAACGCCTTGTAATGGATTTCACCAACACAAACTAATCTCAGGTTAAACTTACTGTGCCTAAACGTGTATTTGGCCATAAATTGCTCAACTTCTATCAAATAGCCCTTAAAAAAAATATGTATTGAAGACGCTTTGTCAAATAATCAAATTGTCCGTGGCTAATCTCCGTTTAACTAAACGTAGTTAGTTTTTGCACGGTGAAATCCGATTGCTGTTGACTGGAGTTTAGGATGACATATAATCTTCAGTTACTTTAACCTAAGATTTATTAAACTCTGTTAGCGACGTGTTTGGTGAAATCCAACCCTAAGGGTTAATGTTGAGAGTTGATGTAGTGGTGTATGTGCCGGCAGCGTCCCGCCGGCGTCGCTGTCGACGCGCGTGCTGCGCGTGTCGGGCCGCGCCGCGCTGTGCGGGGCCGCGCTCTACCTGGGCTGGCGGGTCGCGCGCCGCCTGCTGCTCACATGACCTGCCTGTCTGTCCCCCACCACCCCCCTGCCGCTGCCTCTGTACGTACACTCTTTCACCGCCAGTGTCGTACAAATCAGACATACTCGACAAGTGACTTCGAAGTTTCGAAGAGCTGAGTTCAAATTCAAAATCGTTAAAACATAATTTTTATTTTTATTTACATATATTATCTGCCTACCCCTCTGGGAGACAGGCGTGAAGTGTATGTATGTATGTATATTTTCATAGAATTTAACAACATAATTAAATTATTATTTCTTTCAGCACTGGTCGTGTTGGTTTTATGTAATGTAATTTCATTAGGTTTATGTTTATTTTGTATTAGTATAGTAATTTAAAGAAAAGAATACAATCTGTTACGAGTGAAGTGTACGCCTTTAATAAGAATATTGGTAGAGACCTATCTTAAACTACAAATATTTTAAATGTATTGAGTAAATTCTGTCGGTGTACCATTACATAAATAAATTAATTAATCTTCCGGCGGTCAAAAGGTTAAACATTTGTTCTAAGCTCTCATTTCTAATTCACTTCCTGACACCTTGGGTTCCATTACGTTACAGTTTTTGCAACAGTAGACTTCAAAATATCCTTTTAACATCCAATGGTTTGGATGATCTGGAATTTCACATTGACATTGACAGTAATGACAGAGAGCGAGACACATGACTAGTAGTTTTTGTGACAGTGAATAAGAGATTTTAGAGTATAGTTCCATAGCCCGCGTCATAGAATCGCTATAGCCGACTTCAAAAAATCCCGGGCACGGGCACATCGGAGTTAGCTAGGCGCGTCTTTCTTGTCGGCACTAACGACTTTATAGGTAAGTATTACTACTATGACAATAGAAAGAGACAAGTATATGACTAACAATTGTGAACAGGAGATTTCCGACTTGCACCCATCGACTCTCGTCCTAATCTAGCCTTTAGGGATATTAGAGTACCTTTCATGAAAGTAAAGTTAATAATTATTTTATTTCAAGAGTTTTCATCGTCATTTTCAAACGTTAACGTATGACTTCATTGCTAAAATTCCTGTCGTACATAAATATTTTTTATTTACAGATATGCCTTATAGAACTTCCGGCGCTACTGCAACATAATTTTAAATGAAGACTGTTACGATTCGAGGTGCCGATTACGAGTTAAGATGTTTGATTTTTTTTACTTATAAGACTATCTTATACATATTTTTTCGTTATATAGATGTACACGGCGTTCCTTGCCCTCTGCACTAATCATTGATCTTGTACTATCTTAAAATGAGATATCTGACATGAGAAATGTCTTCCCCATTATATCGTCATGGTATTAATTTGTAAAATATATTTAGTTTTCACCTCAGGACAGTAACTAAACAGTCTACCTTCTACAGGCTTCAAAGTAAATTATTTGTATGCCTTTAAATACAAAATCTTTTGTTAATAATAAAGTTTAACTTCGAGTATTATTCTATTTCTTTCACACAGTTTACTCATTGTAGTTTGCTTCTATTATTTTAATTACTTTTATGCAGTAGTTTTAGTAAAAACCTCAGATCAATATCCAAGATCTGAGGTTTTTATTATCTCAATGTTTTATGTAATGACTGAATTGATTTTTTTAAGCTATACGCATTGCGTGATATTCCTTCGACACGGCGACTACGAATTGGTTCGTTGCGATATTTTAAAAACTGGCAAATTATTTTCACGGTGCAGTGGATTTCCGTTGTTTTTTTATTTGCTATACTGCATGTAAAAGGACCCCGAGCTATGACCTTAGAAACCTTGTTGGGCTTGTCTATATAAACGATTTTTACTATGGCGAGGTTGTGGGGATTTTTTTTTTTCATACCCATACAAAATGTCGTCTCTCGAGGCATATAATTGTCTGTTTCTACACTCCTTACACTTGACTTTGGTTCGGGGTTGACCCACCCACGAGAAAGTCGATACGGTGGAATAGAAACAGTGGTTTTGGGCCTCCTAACGTATTTCCGTAACAATCTGTACATTCGCAACCAATATCTTTTATTCGTAGTGCGCGCATAACCTTACAGTAATATCTGTTCACTATTTGTGCAGAGGTTAGTGACACGTTGTATGATAATCGATTAATACACCTACGTTTTATGGGGATATTATTTAAAAAAAAAAACGAAATTACCTACATTAAATAATTAAGATTTTAGCGTTGATGTCAATTTTGATTTGTGGCAAATGTTATGTTACCTATATTGGATCCAACCGTCCACTTACAGGTTAATCGTTATTCCAAATTTATATGTATAAATTATGTATGCTAATGGGAAATTTTCTTTGAAGTTTTTCTGACAGATTTTCGGGCGGAGAACTGTCATTACTGTCACACTTTGTTTGAAAAGTATGACAATACTCCGTTAGTATGACAGCTCTCATTTTACTGTCACACTTTGTTTGAAAAGTATGACAATACTCCGTTAGTATGACAGCTCTCATTACTGTCAAACTTTGTTTGAAAAGTCAAAGTCAAAATCTGTCAGAAAAACGTCAAAGAAAATTCCCCATTGTATTTTCGGGTGTATACCACTGTTTTCATTTTACATTACCATTTGTAACATGTTGTCACAGCAACAATAATTAAAAATGGCTCTCTGGCAACTTGTAATTCCACGAGTTAGATCCCAAAAGACGTAAAAATTAAATGGAAACAATGGTCTCACTCCAACGTTTCGACTTAACAAAATAAATCAATTAAATATAGTTATTTTTCCATTACGTTGTTACTTAACATTGCTGGGGAAATCTGTACTCTACAGCTAGCGAAAAAATGGTTACTTTATTTTGTCTAAAAGTAATCTCATTTATTACCATTATCATTAGAGAGGATAGAAAATATTATGATAAAATCAACATTCCCCTATAGAAGCTCAAAAATACGTGAATTGTTAGAAATATAACTAAATTCGATGACTTACCGATTCTGCCTTAACTACGTTGGTTTTTGCAATAATAACTTTTAAAGTAGGTGTGTATGTCTAAATATGGATCTGAAATAGCTAAGCTTTCAACTATAAGCCAAAACAACGGCCAAATTTTCTGGGACTATACTAAATTACTTTTTCGATAGATCTGTACAGAAAATTGCGTCGAAACGCGGTCATGGGCAAGAATATTATGCTCCATATTACTAATCCTTCAAATTCATAAATCTTACCCTTTATATTATGACTGTCAGTAAATATTGATGCCAATGTGTCAGTTATTCATTGTTGTAGTGTCAGACCAAACACAACAAGACATTTAATCCAAAATTTACTTACGTGTAAAATAAAACGAGACGAAAATATGATAAAAATGGAGGAATGATTTTTGTATCCAAACTGTCTCTTTGTATCCATAAGTACAAGCAATGGGGAATTTTCTTTGACGTTTTTCTGACAGATTTTTTGGCGGTGAACTGTCATTACTGTCGAACTTTGTTTGGAAAGTATGACACAGTAATGACAGTTCTCTTCTCCGCCCCAAAATCTGTCAGAAAAACGTCAAAAAAATAAATTCCCCGTTGTATACATTTAAAAAACGAACAGATTGGTCACAGTCCTTGCAAGTGTAGATGTGTTTGGTCTGAGGTTGTACTAGCCAAGTCTTCGAAAGTCGTTCTAAGAACATAGTCTAACGAGCCTAGTAATAAGATGTTGTTTAATTCCAGTCGAAGTCAAATTGTGATTTTTATTGATTGAAATATAGATATTGGCATTATTTTAATTGCGTTGATGTTTTATTTTTACTTGTTGAACGCAGGTACAAACTTAATTAATATACAACGTTAAATTGAAATAACACCTCTTCATACAAAGTGACAATTAATCTATCGGTAAGTTTGGATAAAGAGCTCCTTTTTCTTTTTTAGATATAAGTACAGTTCTCTAAGGAAAGTTGTTTGTTAACATGAGCATTTTCTCGAGCTTCGCTGGTAAGCTCGAGAAAATGCTCTTGAGCTCTTTATCCAAACTTACCGATCGGTTAATTGTCACTTTGTATGAAGAGGTGTTTTTTCTGTATAATAGGTAATGGGGTCAGACAAAAAACAACTAGAATCCTAAACTGATGTTTATAAAAAAAGGGGAAACTAAAACATTTGCAGGTGTGAAAGAGTGAGAGACAATATCTTCTGTCCCTTACTGCTTATCAGGGTAAATCTGGAACCAAACTATCAAATTGGTAGTAAAAGTGACAGATTTGATCCAGAAGTACATAATTTTCCATACATTTTGGTGGAAAAGAGACAGACTGAAGGTGGTATGCGGCTTGCAAGTCTAGTTGTGTTTGGTCCCAGGTAATGGTTGGCTAACTCTTATAAGGCACTCTATTAGTAGGTAACTTAAGAGTCCATTTTTCTAAATAATGTATTGCGGCTATAAATATGCCTCTAGTAACTAAAATCTTACTAATATTATACATGGGAAAGTGAGTTTGTTCCGCTTTCACGCCGTAACTACTGAACCGTTTGCTTGCTTTGAAATTTTGCAGACGTATAGTTCCGGTATAAATAATAGGGTAGGTACTTTTTATCCCCGAAAAAATTGATATTCCCGAGGGAAAACAAAAATATTCCACAATTTAACCGAAGTCCACGCTGGCGAAGCTGCGGGCGGAAAGCTACAGTGTGACAGGGAATCGAACTGGTACACACACTTCGCCCAGAAACCTCTCATGAGCAACCCATCTCAAAGCAAGGCATGGGAGCAAAGGTTTTTACCACAGAGAGTGTTCCAATCGCCTATGGCGCGCGCACAACCCCAAGGACAGGTGCTCCAAAGGAGGTGTTGCTTCATGCAAATTGTAATCCATACAAAAATAATAACCGCATAATTAAAGCGATTTTAGATAAGCCTGATGACTTAACTTGTTGGATCCTGAGCGGGTGCCGTGTACAAACTAACTTTTTTTGTACAATTTGATTTTGTTGATGTATGTCATGTTCATGACTTTATAACTTATTGATTGTTATTATTTGACAGTCTACAATCAACACTATTTGTTTTGTTTATTTTTATCAACGCAAGTACGACAAGTAATTGTCAAAGCAATGGCAAATACTAAATTAATTTACCAAAGATTTTAGTCTCCTTCCAATAAAATGTTTTTTGAAATTAATCCAAATTCCAGTTCATTTAGATGAGTATGATATTCAAAACATGTGTAAAATTAGGTTGTGTTACAATTAGGAACAGCACCTGTTCCAGATCAGAATGCATCTACAAATACGGTTCTCACGTGAAAAATTGTAAGTAATAAATATGGGTACCTACCTACTTCATTTAGTTTTAAGTATCTGGGTAGGTGTCTACATGTAGGTTTGTAAACGATTTACGCACTTGTACTGATTTCGCTACATATAAGGCTTTTACATACCCACATACCAATAAGCAATGCGAACATTTCAACGACCATCGGGTGACCTGTCACGTTGTAACCGACTTTTGCGTCCCCAACTAGACCTAAAAATCTTCACTAAAATTTTTGTTATTTCAGCATTTTCGTGTGTAATACAACAACACCGATATGCCACTGGATCCGTGCCCTTACCACCCGCAGCAGTATTCCTGCAAGATGACGGCACGGCTAAAGTTGTGCTACTCGGCACCGTACATTTTAGCAAACAATCCGTACAGGACGTTTCAGATGTTAGTTCTAAGAAATAAGTCTTACGTTTAATTGTATACTTTCGTGGAAAAGGAAACGTCCCTTTCTAATTTCAGTAGATAGAAAGTGGACTGCCACTTTCCGTATAACTAACATCAATAAGGTAAAGTTTGATTTATAAAGGAAGAAATTGAATATCTTGTCTGATCACATTCCTATTACCTAATTTATAAACTAGATGACCCAGCAAACATTGTTTTGCCAATAGGTGCAATTATAGTGGTCCTCTAGTAATGCTATGCATGTTACATAATATAAACCATGTAAATCAGTTCAATCGGGTATATACAAATGTCGAAGCGAGTAGATTAGGAAATATAAATTTAATGACCAGAACCTAACAACTTACATAGGTAAGTCTAATAACGAATATAAATGTGAATCTAATAACATATTTTATATAGATTTGTTCCACATAATCGACGTTATCGATACCGATTTATAACCGACAAGTAACTACTCTACATCATACTCGTCTTATAATACTTAGATACTATCGGCTCGCCCCGGCTTCGCACGAGTGCAATGCTGATACTAAGTGTTTCTCTGCTAAATTATGAATGTAATATACATATTCACCTTCCTCTAGTATTACTCTATCTATTAAAAGAAACCGCATTAAAATCCGTGGCATAGTTTTGAAGATATAAGCACACATAGGGAGAGACAGCGGGAAGCATCTTTGTTTTATCCTATGTATGTAGTGATATAATTTCTGTCATATCTACAGATTGTCAAAGTGTTAAAGCCGAATGCGATTCTAGTAGAGTTATGTCGACAAAGGGTTGCTCTTCTCGAACTCGACGAGAAGAAGTTTCTCGAGGATGCGAAAAATTTCGATGCAGCTAAAATGAAGTAAGTCGTAGTTAGCTAGATGAGCATTTCTTTAAAGATTAGTTGATATGGATATGCCAATAACTTCAACATGTTTTCCTTATTAACACTCACAAGTGACTTTGGCTCATCCTTTTGCGCTTTCTGATAGCCTATCCAAATTGGTGAGACAAACAACTTTTAGGTTCCTAATAAAAACAAACCCAATATATTATCATATTATGACGCACCTTATTGTACATAATATACTTATTACATTATGTACATAATAAATAATGAGGTACCTCGTTGAGTTTTGCGTTATTTATTTATTCAGCTTCACCAACAGCAGACACATGCTTACCTTACAATAGGTACCTACCTATTTAAATAACTAGGAAAAATATTACGCAAATATAAAACACGATTGTATTCATTCTTTTTTTGACGGGGGGTGATCCCTTGCTGATTCCTCGTCGTCTGCGGGGGAGACGACGAGGGTATGTGGTGGGTGAGTCCACTAAAAAACCCCCGGTGACTTCTACGCGCGAAAGAGCCGGTCTCGGCCCCCGAAGCACCCTGAAGAGTACGACATCCAGGGGGGCACCGGCCGCACGGGGCCCGCTGCAGGATGTTAAGCGGGTCCTCTACCCTGCGGGGAGGAACTAGCGGTCGTGGTCGGTAAGGCGACGATGCCGAAGTCACGTGGCACCGTCGTCGCTCTGAGGGTTGAACTCGCGCGCAGGTCCCCGCTGTGCGCCCGACCTACTCCCGGGCCCTTTTAGTCGCCTCGTTCGACACGCAAGGGAGAACCGCAGCCTTATTCTAACGCCCGGAACGGACCGTACAAATGGAGATCTGTAGTCTCTGCCTACCCCTCTGCGAGATAGGCGTGAAATGTATGTATGTATGTCTCAAACTTTGACAGACTTCGCGATTAAGCTTGGGTTTGCAATTCAGGTTTTTTAACATTTGCAGCCCATTTTTTAATTCTCAATTACCTAGTTAGATATGATGATGAATCGTTCCAAACTCTCTCAGGCAAGCCGTTAAAGGGCAGAACTTTGCTTCGGGAATGCTGCATGCCATGATGTTAAAAACATACGCCGACATAGCAAGAGAGCTGGGCGTCGCTCCCGGAGGCGAGTTCCGAAGAGCCTATCATGAGGTTTGTATGAACTAATTTCGTATTGAATACTGCATGGTGTTCCCCACACACATGCAAATTTCCGCTGAAACTAGTCCTTTGGAGATGTGCTTGCTTGAGTCATACACATTTGGAGTGAGTGGAGAGGAGTTGGGAAACTAGCGTTTCCCTAGACATCTCCAAGGCTTTTCATAGGTCATGGCAGCAGGA
This sequence comes from Conopomorpha cramerella, assembly GCA_012932125.1. Lineage (NCBI taxonomy): Eukaryota > Metazoa > Arthropoda > Insecta > Lepidoptera > Gracillariidae > Conopomorpha > Conopomorpha cramerella. The sequence goes on from SJJU01008087.1 coordinate 9,076, forward strand.
CTGACAAGCTTCCCGCTTTTATTTTGTCTGATGGTTTCTCCGCGCTAATACATATAAGTGTTATGTGAACCTATAGCTAGCTTGCTGCTTCATAAGTACTTGCCACTTTCGTTAAAAAAATCCCACAAAATAGCGAGTCCGAAGACGAACGATCATAGTATAAAGTAGTTGCATCTCTTTCGTTTCTCCACTATCTTTGACAGATTGTTTTTTCGAGAAAACTCCTCATTTGCTTTAATTTATATTGTTTTAGATGAAAAAGATTCCCGGTTGTAAATTATTTCTCGGTGACAGGCCGATTCAGACGACAATATCAAGGGCGTTTCAGTCACTGAGCGTATACGAATTGGGGCAAATTATGTATCACCTCTCGACCACAAGCCCTAAACCTATAGAGTAAGTATGTGTGTCTTTTTAATGTTATGTATGAGCCTGATAAGCACTGACTTTGTCAGCTAATTGGACAAATATCGGAACCTAAGGGGTTCCTATCAGAAAATTCGATCAACGCCCAATTTTTGGTGCCTAAAAGGTGGCAATGTACCTACCAGAATTCTTACTCCTAGGTCACTTTATTCCGAATTTAATTTTTTGTACACAGATAGGTGTAGTAGATATAGCCAGCCAGCATTCCAACTACCTAGTGCACTCCAAAAATATAATAATAAGACATAACACATTGCGTGACAAAACAGACAATACTTATTTCACGCAGTGTCTTTCTTGATGAGGTTCTGGACCAGGAATACAATCCAGAGCTAGATCCTAATGGAAGTACTGCGTTCTAATCTTAAGAGGTACAATCTGCAACATTTATTTTGTTGACGCAGTAAGAACCAGCTGGAGAAATACAAGAATCGTGACTTCGTGCAGGCGCAATTTGACGAGATCATTCGGGACGTGCCGGCATTTCGCAAAATTTTCCACGTGTTCGTCGACGAGAGAGACAAGTGTCTCGCTTTCTCCCTTCAAGAGTGTGTGCGTTCAGGTGCGTGTATAAAAATCAACACCTAAAGAGGTGTTATAATATTTAATATACATATATGGTAAGTTACTCGATTCAAAATCTGAGTGGTGGGTTATCTAGAACTGATCATTGTGGGCTCCTCTTAGGACTGAGCGGTCTACGGTCAAAGCAGCGCTGTTCATCTCGGCACTGCTAGAACCGACTGTTATGGGAGCATATAGAATGAATGCAACAGAAGTAGATAAGCATATTATAGAATATTTGACAGGCCCGTTGGTGTAGTGGTCAGCATGTCTGCCTGTGCTCCGTAGGGTCGTGGGTTCGATTCCCACTGGCGACAGGTGCTTAGGTGATGAGCTTTTAAGCACTTGTTGGATGTGTCTGGGTGTTTTATTTATTTATATAAGTATATATTTAAATTTAAAAAAAAATGTAAATCAGTAAATATATCTCGTTGTCGGATTCCCATAACACAAGTGATTTAGCTACTTAACATGGGATGAAGCCAATGTGTGTGTTGTTGTAAAATATTTATTTATTTTTATTTATAGTTCTGAGCGATAAGGTCGCCTTTTGCAATCTTACCATTATCAATTTACCTCCGGAAACTTGGATCCCATGAGTAAGATAAGAAAAATAGGCATGGAGGATGGGGTCAAACAATATTTTTTTTCCTCTTAGATCCTATAAGAGCGTAAGATGGTTTCATTTTCTCTTCACTGGGTGTAATCGTTGAGTTTGTCCAGGTCATTATTCCGTAACTATTACAGATATCATACAACGTTACTAGCAAAGTACTTGCCTATACTCAATACTCAATAAGGTTTCTATTCAATCCCATAAATATAGGATCCTGGAGGAAAAAAATATTATCTTTCGATCCCATCGGATCCAAGTTGCCGGAGGGATCAATTTTACATTTGCAATGTACAGTGTGCAAAAAAGAGTGGATGTTAGAAAGTACACTTCCCACCTTTTCATTCCAAAGCGGGGTAGGCAGAGGCATTTGCTGAAGCAAATGCCCACGGTTCACCAAGCGTATTTAACCCAACGTGACTGGGAGTGAGCCCATCGCCGTTATAGGGTTCACACACCTTGTGGTGTGCGGGTTTCATCACGATGTTGTCCTTCACCGTACAATAAGTATATTAATTCATTAATTCAATTGTAAATTATTCCGCAGTTACAAAGGAACCCCGGGTCCTGGCCGTAGTGGGAATGGGCCACGTGGATGGTATTACTAAATATTATGGCAAAATGACGCAACAAGACATCGTACCATTACTTTTGTAAGTAAATGTCATATGTTATTATTGTCACAATATGTTATATAATATTTATATGTAAATAACCCGTACGCCTAGTAGAATTGTGATGTTTTTTTATTTTCAGTTCCAATTAATTTTCTTGCTCCAATAATATCAACCTACTATTAGTTATTTTTAAGGTGAGAATATTTATCAAAACGGTTATGAATAGCCAATACATTTTGACAATATTTTATATTGAAAAGCGAACAAAAACGACAAAGCACCTCACTTAATAACGTGACATCATCAAATAACATCTGTTTCAATATTTTATTAATTTTTGTTCGCTTACAAAATACGTTGGTCTTATTTACTATAGAATACTTCAACTATAATTATACCTTTATTTTATGAGTCTAACAAACATGAACATGAAATGTACATTTTGGCCTTGGAAAGCATTTTAGGACTCGTGTGGCGACCAACGTGGGTCTGGGCTAGTATTGTCTACTGTACGGTGTACCTGCTTACTCTATTCACCGAAAGAACTACCTTCTTTATTTACTGACGCCTTATGTATCTCACATCTAAGACGATCAGTGTGATGAAACATTTCCATCCGTCCATCAGCCTTAATTTCTCCCCTTAATCTTTCCCCAGAGTGCACTCGGGTAAATATTTTATAGCCATAAACCTTAACGTAAGAACTACTTTCTTTCGGAAACAAATAAGAGTATGTAGTAGGTAGGCATCGGTATAGTACTAGTAGGTAGTCTTTACTTTGACTGTCCTTAACTGTACTGGACAAAATAATGGAACTTCAGGTCGCTCCTCCCAACCAAATTATTAATTTAATAATTAATAAATAATTAGTTAATCCAAAATTTATTTAATGGTACAGTTGGTACAGTCAAGGACGCTTATCAATATTATTTTAGTGTTTGACAGTCTGCAACATACTTACTATGAAAATGTTGATAATCCAGGCATTTCAAAAGAACTAGAAGTGTTAAACTGTTGCTACAGTTTAACACTTCTAGCTCTTTTCTCTTTTCCTTGGATTGTCCTTTCTAAATAAGATACTTTACCTACCTTAGATTGTTTTCAAATGAAACACACAATAATTTGACTAATAGTCACCCCATTTTGTTGTACCTAAATACCTAATACATTTTCTAGTGTCTAGGTAGGCAACATTTCACTCATTATTCTGTGCGACCTTTTATTCCAGGATACCTCCACGGCCGCTCTACGAAGTTATTATTGCCAAGGGCGTAAAGTATACATTTTACTTTCTAATATTTTCATTTTTTTATCGTCTTATTTTTGGTAAATAAATGTGTTGATGAATTATATTGATTTGTTTGCTTTCATTTTAGGACAGGTAGGTACATATATACCTTCTTAACTAACTTTTAACTGTAGTATATTACATGTATCCTGGGAAAAAACAATTATGGATATTTCAATCTCGCTATTTAGATAAGTCACCTAAAGCCCAAATTCCATTGTAATTTTCTCTGGCATCTAGCTCGAAAAAAAAAAGAAAGATACGTACGAGTAACCTTCTTTTTCGAAGTCTCTTAAAAGTAATAATAACTTTTGTTGCCCGTGGTACCTATATTATAGGTGATGCACCCAAGGAGATGCACTACATTTACCGTGGTACTTTCAATTTCTCAACATTGTATTAACCGTAAAATGATATGCATAATGTTGTAACTACTGTACTGAGCTAGGGTGACCTAGGTACTTACTAGCTCAGTACAGTAGTTATCACTTTGTAACAAGTAACATAAAAGCGAATACTTAGTACAACAACAAACGTCGTTGACACCATTTGATAAATACATATGTAGATAAGTATGTAGTAATAGTACCTTTAAATACATGGATGTCTATATTACTACTGAGGGAAACAACGAGAGCTTATGGATTAATAGATGGTAAGCATCAGAACCCCCTCTGTAACTGCGGAGACACAGCGAATGGTAGGTACCTGAAAACTACTACTGACTACCCACATAACCTCGCCACTGTCCCCGTTAGCGGTGGGGTATCTATGACGGATTTTCCCACGATAAAAACGGTTTGGAGGTTGCGAGCCTATCTGTCTTCTATCGGATGCATTTCGGAGAGTATGCTACGGAGTTGCATAACCTTATTAGGTCCCCCATCGCGTTTTTAGGGTTCCGTAGCCAAATAGCCAAAACGGAACCCTTATAGATTCGTCATGTCTGTCTGTCTGTCCCTCCGTCCGTCCGTATGTCACAGCTAGTTTATTCCGAAACTAGTAACAAATAACAAATTGATAGGCCACTTTCTTTGCAGACTGTATCTTCATGTAAACTTAAAGAACTGCTCCAATTTACATAATATTTTTATGAAAGAACATTCCTAAATACCTATACTGTTCCTATTTCTAAAATGTATTATTAGAAGATTCTCTGAGTCGAAAATAAGGTTGGTAGTGCCCTACTTTCCACTTCTGTACGAGTAACTGTAAAGTTTCATTTAAATTATTTAATTAAGAGCTACATACATTACTATTGATGCGTAGATGTATTCTGTACACCGCATTAAGATTTTAAAATAAAATCCAAAATTGTTGAGGTTCCCCATACATAGAACTGAAACTCAAAAAATTTCTTTTCATCAAACCTATACGTGTGGTGATCTATCAATAGGTTTTTGAAAATGATGTTGAAGTTTCTTATAGCATTTTTTTTTCTAAACTGAATAGTTTGCGCGAGAGACTTTCCAAAGTGGTAAAATGT
>SJJU01008088.1:0-13286 GCA_012932125.1 Conopomorpha cramerella
CTAGGGTGGCCTGTGCCCAGCAGTGGATGTCATTTTTTTCTTTCATAAGAACCTTCTGCTGTCATTAATGCCTAAGCACAACAAAGAAAGAATTAGCGAAACTGGTACACCCGTTCCGGTGTTATGACATGACAACGAAAAGTGGCTTTGATTTTTATATACATATAAGATTTTAAAATAATTTTTGTTTCCTTGCATTGTCGCCATGGCCTGGCTGGCCTATGTCCAGCAGTGGACAAATATGGGCTGATGATGATGATGATTGTCGCCATAGTAAACCTTGTTCATATTGACGAGCCTAACTGCGTTTCTAAGACCATTGTTCGGGGTCTTTTTACACTCTGCATGATTATTATAGTTAGTCAATATTTTAACTATGAATATGGCGGTTAAGTATTTAAAATGTAGGCATTTCTTAGAAAAAAAATATTCTTAAATCAAGTTTTCATAACCTTGTGTACCTACTCAAGGCCGCCGTACACAAATGTTTCCGTTTTTTTTACTTAACTACGTAAGTTAGTTATTTAACTAGTTATTTGAAACAATAATAGGTAATTTCCATAAGGCCTCTGTAGAGCAAACCTGTCGGGCTGGTTTTGCTAATGTGGTACTTCAAATACATACACATTTCCGAAATCTCCAAAAGGGGGTGGACAGAGTCATACGAACACAAAAACGCGCGGGTGAATCCGCGGGCGGAAAGCTAGTAATTAATATTGCCAATAACCGATATCTGCTTATAGCTCCGAACTGCATATTTTCTTGTAAATACAATGTTTCGAAGCATAAGTTGGATGTGCTCTAAGAAGTTGTGTTTAAAAAAATTTTACCCATGTTTTTCAGTTATGTTGCAAACGATATCAGCTGATGTATTACTTCCCAGATCAGCATGTTATAAAGAACTCTAATCCGCCTGTATCTGCGAACTTCGGCCGGGCAACGGGTTTGGTGTGTAGAGACCTTTACACTGTAGGTAACATATGTTTATTTGTCGCAGGTCATCGAGCAAAAGAAACTGGTTTTCGACAACAAATCATTCGATAATAGTGACTCAGGTTAGTACTTGGAAGACTTGAATGGGTTTATTTGCATATTATTATATTGTGTAAGTATTACATACGTAAATTCATTTTCGTAATGGAGTTAATAATCTTCTGGGAAGATACTTCCTTACCTACATCTATACCAACGTCTAAAGTCCAGTTGGTCGGATACTTGACTTGCAACCGGGAGGTCGCGGGTTCGAGTCCGGCTATTGGACGTGCACCTTTGGGATGGAATGGGACTCTTTTTCAGAGCCTATGTACGCGACGCAACGCTCGTACGGTGAAGGACAACATCGTGATGAAACCCGCACACCACAAGGTGTGTGAACCCTCTAACGGCGATGAGCTCACCCCCTGTTTCGTTGGGTTAAATACGCTTGGTGAACAGTGTGCATTTGTTTACTAAGCAAACGCCTCTGCCTACCTCGCTTTGGGATTAAAAGGCGTGAAGTTTAGTGTATCTATACCAATATTATAAAGAGGAAATGTTTTATCTTTTGTTTGTTTGTTTGAATTGAATAGGCCCAGAAACTACTGGACAGATTTGAAAAATTCTTTCACTGTTGGAAAGCTAAATTATTCCTGAGTAACATAGGCCGTATTTTATCCCCAAATTCCCACGGGAACGAAAAAACGCGAGTAACACCGCGAATATACGCTGACCCGGCACACGTTGTTTTGTCTATATATATTTTTAACATTGTTTCTCTGCTATTATATACGTATGCATGTATTATACATATAAACTTTCTTCAAGAATCACTCTATCTAAAACCGCAACAAAGTCCGTTGCGTAGTATCCAAGATCTAAGCATACAGTCATAAGGACAGGCAGCAGGAGGCAACTTTATTTCATAACTAGCTGACCTGGCAAACGTTGTTTTACCAAAATACCTTATAGCCTATATGTTATTCTAGTTTACAAGCTACAATACTGTCAAGTTTCATCAAAATCCGGCCAGTACTTGTCTGCGTGAAAGAGTAACAAACATCCATCCACACATACAAACTTTCACGTTTATAATATTAGTAGGATGCTATGTATTGATTCAGGTATCGTGTCATAATAATATAAAGTAGTTACCCACATTATATTTACAGAGCTCTACATTTATAAGCCCTGTTAGGGCATAAATTATACCTACAAAAATAAAGGTCCAATATCCAAATAGGAAAACTACTGGTATTGCCACAGAAAAGCGATTTTTATAATTTAATGACAGTCCTCACGTACGCTTAGATCTTTAGGACTATGCAACGGATTTTAATTTGTTGCGGTTTTCTTCAGTAGATACAGTGATTCTTGGAGAAGGTTTATATAATACACACATCAAAAGTGTCTAGGGATCAAGAACATTTATAGCTCTAAAAAAAGTCTAATTTATTTAAATCAAATCTAATCTTCTGGATTGGTCTCCTGTATCAATGACTTATCACCACATTTTGAATAAATGATGAATTCAGTTTTTGTAAAATATATTCTTGATTGCAATCTTCTAAAATGTACTTGATCCCTAGACACTTTTGATGTGTGTATATAATACATGCACAAATTAACAGAGACACTATTAATAATGTATATTAGCAAAACATCGTTTGCCGGGTCAACAATTCTACTCCCGATTTCCAGGACTTAGATTCAAGACATTCCTGGACATGTTGATGGAGCTGGGCTCCCAGGGTCTGCTGACGGACACGGAGATCCGCGAGGAGGTGGACGGGATGATCGTGGCCGCTCATGACACATCCTCAGCCTCTGTCATGTACACGCTGATGGTCCTCGGTTCTTTCCCTGAAGTTCAGCAGAAGGTTTACGATGAGTAAGTTGTTTTTTTATGTAAAAACTAGTAGACGTCTCGCGGTGTTTTTTTCTTTAGTTTTTTTTAGTTTCAAGAAAAAGAAGACTGAAATATTTTCAGTTTTCTTCATCAATCACATGACGTCCACTGCTGGACGAGGGCCTCTCCCTATGATTTCCATGATCATTTGGGGGGAAATGCCAATAACCGCCACGCTAGACAGGCGGGTTGGCGATCGCAGTGGTGTTGTGGTTTAGCTCACAGAGAGCAATGCTGCCCGTCCTCTGGAGAGTTCCTTACGACCCACACAATGGGAAAAGTTGGGTGGGGGTGTTGACACGTGTATTCTAATCGCCATCAGAAACACTAATTCAAGAAAAGTCTACAGATATAGTAGACTTCGGTTTAAAAGTATATTTATTCGAAACTAGTGGACTCGACAGACGTTGTCCTGTCTTAACTATTAATATGAATATATAGGGTGGCCTGTGCCCAGCAGTGGATGTAATTTTTTTCTTTCATAAGAACCTTCTGCTGTCATTAATAAGCACAACAATGAAGAATTAGCGAAAATCGGTTCACCGCTCCGGGTTATGCTGAGAAAACGAGAAAGTGGCTTTTGCAAATTTTTATATAATAACTAGCTGTACCGCGAGGTTTTACTCCGCCTTTTCGTTCCCGGGAATTTGGGGATAAAATTAGCCTATGTTATCTCAGGGATATGTAGCTTTGCACAGTCAAAGAATTTTCTAAATCTGTCCGTAGTTTTCAGAGCTTATGTCATTCAAACAGAACAACTTTCCTCTTTAAGTAATAATAAGTATAGATAACCCTCATTCAGTTTCTTAACTCTTTGCCGGACAGCAAACGGCTATAGGCAACATACCAATAAAAAGTCTACTGTGTCAATTTCACTGCCCGCCAATGAGTTAACAGCCCACCATATTCGCAGGATCATCAAAGTATTAGGCACGGGTAACAAGGCAGTTACGAAGGAAAATCTGATGGACCTGGTCTACATGGAGGCAGTGATCAAGGAGTCACTGAGGGTGTATCCTGTTGGACCTTTATTGGCAAGGACTGCTAATGAGGACGTTCACATTGGTGAGTTGGAGTGAGCTATTTTATTTACTGACCCATGAACGCCCAGAAGAATACTTACTCTTTTATTGAGTTTGATTTATATTATCAATTAATAGAGTGTAAAATAACTTATCAGTCTTTTTTTTATCACTATGAACAAGCGTTTGATCACCATCCTGCCTGATGTTAAGCAGCGATGTGGTCTACGATGGTGCACACTTGTTCATTAGGTACCTATTCACCCCAGTGACTTGAAGACCTTCAGACTGTACTGCGCAGGAAACACAGACTCCGGCAAGGCGTTCCACATCCTGGCGGTTCGCACTATGAAAGTGGACGCAAACCGTTTGGTTCGCGTAAATGGTAAATCCACCTGGTATGGATGACGTCTTGCCGTTCTTCCGGTTGTCCTATTGTAAAAACTCGATGGGGGGTATTAGGTTATGCAACTTCGTAGCACACTCTCCGAGTACAGTGGGTGCTAATGGGTTAACTGGCTGACCCGGCGAACGTTTTTTTTTGTCTTTATACATTATTCACAGTGTTTCTCTGTTGTCATGTGTATTTCAAGGCCCATAGCATACTACACACACACACACACGCACTACAGTCTAAAGGTCTTCAAGTCACTGCACTGAGGTGAATAGGTACCTAATGAACAAGTGTTCTCCACCGTAGACCACATCGCTGCTTAACATCAGGCAGGATGGTGGTCAAACGCTTGTTCATAGTGGTAAAAAAAACATGTATGTGCGTATTTTAAACGCGCAGACGACGCGCTAATTACATTTACGGGATTAAAAGGAGATCCTATCATCAATACAAACGCAACAGCGTTTGCGCGTGATGTGCGTTTATAAAACACCGTGGTCTATGGGCCTAAAGGAAACCGCATCAAAATCCTTTGCATACTTTTAAAGATCTTAGCACTCACAGGGACAGACAGCTGGAGACAAATTTGTTTTTTCTACGCATTAATTGATTGATGGCAACAAACAAGGACGTACACTAAAACATAACATAGACATAATAATACACAAAAAATCTGGAATTTTACTTGACGTTTTTCCGACAGATTTTCGGGTTTAGAGCTGTCATACTTTCTAATCAACGTTTGACAGTTCTTAACCCGCAAAATCTGTCAAAAAAACGTCAAAGAAAATTCCCCATTGCTAGTCTGCCATCTTGATGTGCCGCCATTTTGGAAAGGAAAGAAAAATTACACATAGTTAACCATGCAATCCTATGCTGATCTGGAATGTTAATAGAATGCACCAGTTGCCTTTCTTCCTGGCATGTCGTAGAAGCAACTGTGGGATCTGATGATTTAGGTTTATTGTGGCTATGATCTAATAACTTTACATAGAGCGTCTGTGGTCCAGTTGGTCGGTTACTTGACTTGTAGCCGGGAGATCGCGGGTTCGAGTTCGGCTACTGGATGTGTACCAATGGGACTCTTTTTCAGAGCCTATGTACGCAAAGCAACGCTCCTACGGTGAAGGACAACATCGTGATGAAACCCGCACACCACAAAGTGTGTGAACTCTATAACGGCGATGGGCTCACACCCTGTCACGGTGGGTTAAATACGCTTGGTGAACCGTGGGCATTTGCTTACTAAGCAAGTGCCTCTGTCTACCCCGCTTTGGGATTAAAAGGCGTGAAAAAACTTTACATTTAAAACATAAACATTTCCAGATGATTACATAATACCTCGCGGCGCGTCGATCATCATCTCAGTGTGGGGCACGCACAGACACGAGGTGTGGGGGCCGGACGCAGACAAGTTCCGGCCGGAGCGCTGGTTCGAGGACACCCTGCCTGAGCACCCGGGGGCCTTTGCTGCGTTCAGTCTCGGGCGGAGAGGGTGTATTGGTGAGACTCTACATTTTTTTTTATTTTAATAAAAGGTATGTGTGTGATCCGTTTTCGGCTTCTCGCATCCAGCTTCTGCCAGCCATCTTGCGTATATCATCAGTCCACCTTGCCTGAGGGCGTCCTACACTCCGTTTGCCGAGACGCGGTCTCCACTCGAAAACTCGTTTATCCGCGATCGCAGTGGTGTTGTGTTTTAACTCACAGAGAGCGCTGCTGCCCGTTCTCTGGAGAGCTCCCTCGGTCGCCTCTTACGACCCCCATGACGGGAAAAGTTGGGCTGGGGTGGTGACTCATGTATCCTATCTGCCGTCGCCAGAGTGCCGTTTCTCTCTCCCACTTTTCCTAGAGAAAGAAAAGGACGAAAAAACTGCTGTTGTTCAGGAACGTCTTATTTTATAGAACAAAATGGAATTACTTGTAGTAAACTGTACATTGGTGGACTTTAGGTGTTTTGATTCAGCCACATTGCGTTCCTTTTGTCTAATCAGCAAAAAAAGTTATCCATCGCCTTACTACGTAACTCTTAACTAGATTTTTAGAGAGTTAATATTTAGACAGTTCACATTCACACAATTTTGTACTTCCTACTAATATTATAAATGCGAAAGTTTGGATGGATGTATGGATGAATGGATGTTTGTCCATCTTTCACGTAAAAGTTACTGGAATGATTTTGATGAAACTTGGCAGCATTGTAGCTTAGAAACTAGAGCTATAAGGTATATTGGTAAAACAACGTTTGCCGGATCAGCTAGTCTATATATATAAAAATGAATTGATGTTCGTTAGTCTCGCTAAAACTCGAGAACGGCTGGACCGATTTGGCAATTTTTTCTCTTGAATTACACGTGGACTTCCAGGGAAGGTTTACTTCCTCTAATACACGGTGTACAAAGGCGACTTTCTATGTTAAAACAAATGTTTGCCGAGACAGCTAGTGCTTTATAAAATTCAGCTGAGTTTCCTTAAATCCGAGAACAAGAGCTCTGAATATTCCATAGTAATGTTTTCAACACGTTTGTTCTTTACAGGCAAATCCTACGCTCTAATGGCAATGAAGACGATCTTGTGCCACGTGCTGCGTCGGTACAAGATTACTGCCGATCACACGAAACTGCGGGCAAAGCTCGACGTGCTGTTCAAACCCATTGGTGGACATGAGATCTCCATTGAAAAGAGGGCTTAGTAATCTAGTTATATTAGGAAGGAGATGAGTAATGGCCCCGTCCGACCTTGTATGAAGGTGGGTCGCGAACTGGGGTCGGATCGGGGTAAACCTACATACATTATACGTTACGTCTAGGTCTAGTTATGAAATCGGCAGTGAAATAAAAATAGTTTTCTATTAATAATAAATAAATTAGTAATAAATATACTCACTACACGCCTTTTATTCTGAAACCGGAGTACAGAGAGGAGCCAAGCAAATGACAAAGACAACGAGCTAAAAAGCAATAGAACGTCCAACGCTGAATTACAAATTTCATCGCCATACATTTGGTTGTCAGTCACATCCATTCTAAAAATTGTTCATGAATTTATCAATGTGTCAGAATTTATTTATTTATTTAATACTTTATTGCACTAAAAGTACAAAGGGCGGACTTAATACTAAAGTATTATCTACCAGTCAACCTCACAACATGGGAGAACATAAGTGCGGGTCAGTATTATAAACATACACCAGAAAATCAAATTACAATACAAACAAAGAAAAAGAAGAAAGTTTTACAGTGAGTACAAACGTTCACAGAAACTTTAAATACACGCATTTTAATAACTTAAATACATCCTAATAGTCATACATAGATACAAACTTTAAACACAGATATAACTAATAAATACATATATAATATATTAAGCATACAAACTATATATGAACACACAAGTACTTATTTGTAGGATTGGAGATAGTGCCTCTTGAGGAGATTTTTAAAAGAAGGACGGGAGGGGGCTTTTCTGACATCAGTGGGAAGAGAGTTCCAATTTGCTGCTTAGCTGACGCCGACTATAGTTAATCTCAGGAATGTTATACGGGAAGTGATGAGATTCAAATGGCTTTTTCATTTCTCATTTTCAAAATTCTTTTTTTGCTACAATTATTGTGTTATGTTCGAAACGGATTCTTTTTTCCCGTACCCATTTCATTTTCGTTATGTCTTTTACCTCGGCAGAGGATATTTTGTATGGAGAATTTTTTTTTTCATTTTCCCATCATTGTTGCCACAGTAAAAGTTGTTCATATTGTCGAGCCCAACAAAGTTTCAAAGACCAATGCTCAGGGCGTTTTACACGCAGTATGTAGTCACACAATTTCGGTTCTGGTCCTTCGGTTGGTTTTGTCTAAGATCTAGAGTTTCGCTAATATTATTAATTTGACGTACCTACCCTCGACTCTCGAGCCCGTAATCCCCAAAAGGGGGTGGGCAGATCCTTAGGATCACAAGGAGCCTTCGGCCACAATCAAGGAATTACGAATGTTAATATGGGCTTTCAGTTACAAGTTGCTTGCTCATAACCTAAATAAACGGGAAGAAGATGAAGACGGGCCCGTTGTTGTAGTGGTTAGCATGTCTGCCTCTTCTCCATAGGGCTGATGAGCTTTTAAGTACTTGTTGGATGTGTCTGGGTGTTTTATTTATATAAGTATGTATTTAAATATATCTCGTTGTCTGATTTCCATAACACAAGCGCTGTAGCTACTTAAAATGGGATGAAGGCAATGTGTGTGTTGTTGTAAAATAAAAAAAAAATAAAAAAAAAACATAAACCTCCAGATCGCATAGTCGGATCCTAGGACATGCCAGTAAGAAAGGCAGCTGATGCATTCTATTTAAATCCCAGATCAGCATAGAACTAAACTACGCCTAAGTAAATAAATAAATATGCCGGGACATTTTTACACACGGTCACCTGACCCCAAACTAGGATACCCTGTACTATGGGTGCCAGAGATGATACACTTACATAAATGCTCTTAAATACATACATAGATAAATAACACACCCAGACGCACACAACAAATATTAACTAAAGCATTATGTCCGTGGCGGGAATCGAGCCCGCGACCGTCGTTCTAGAGGCAGATCCCCTAACCTCTAGTCCATGTCGGCCGTCGTAATCAAAAGCAAATGTATGGTAAGTTCAAAATAATACAACATATTCTCCTATTACACATTTATTAATATAACAATAGGAACAGAAGTTTTGTCTATTGCATCAGTTACATAACAACATTTTTCAGTTTTTCATAAGCGTAATGGACGAAGTTTTTAAAAACAAACATTCGAAACGTGGACGCAAACTAAATCACACTCTATCATAACTTAAACAGTTTCACCGGAAAAGCTTCGGTCCGATTTTTTGTCGGTCCGATAAATCGGTCGCTTTTCCCCATGCTAAACAGACAGACTTTTTACCTACAGAACGAACCGACCACACTGCGAGCAGTTTAGTGATCTGAGTGCCTGCCCTTTTGTGGTCGGCATGCCCCAGAAGGGGGGAGAGTTGGCAACAAAACAGGGATGGACAAAGATAATTCGTATGAAGTCAAGAAAACGTCTGCGTTGAGAAGAGGCAAATGCGCACGTCTCCAGAGAATGGCCCGTACGCCGAGAGGCAGGTAGGGCTTGGGTGGTGGTGGGATTATACCTGATCATAGCGTTCCGCGTTTACATCAGAACACTGTTAATTTTGACCGTCACGGCATGATTGCTTTTGTATTGCTTCTGCCGACCACATACGTTGTAGTCCACAGTAAACCCCGCGCAGTGGTTATTAGGTTACAAATATATTTCAGCACACTACGTAATATGATTTCTTTGCCATCAGTTTAACATGAAAAAAAAAACGTCAACCGATTTTCGAGCCGACAAAAAGTCGACAATCAGTCCTCATTGTTATGAAAATATTATGTCAAATTTCTTATTGAATCTGTGCCTAAAAGTCGCATTAATAATTCGTTTAAGTATATTGTAAAATATATTTTTTTCTACGAACCTTTATTGTAGATTACAATAACGAAAGTATGGAATATTTGAAAGTACATACTGGACAAATATGCACAAGAAAACATTGTTTGAAACAATAAGTATCCATGCACCTTGGTTATCCCGTATTTCCCGAACAACTGGCCGGGACACTAGACACATGTGAAATATGTTTTCTTTGTGCATGTTGGGCCAATGAAAACGTACAGTTAGACACCAATGGGAAATTTTCCGTGATGCTTATTTGACAGATTTTCGTCATTGCTTTGTTCTTTAGCGTCATAGAACTTATTTTAATACAACATTTGTGACATAAATAGGCACGTCATTCTATCTTGTCAAATTCCCCATTGCACTGCCATAATACTTTTTAAATATAAATGCATTTGTCTGAAAGTAATTTCGTTCCAATCCAAGATCCATACTAATGCGAAACCTTGATAAACATAAGTGTATTAAAACTACAAACATTATGATAAAATTCGTTTTAAAACATGATTTATAAATAAAAACACTTGTCACTAAATCTATAAACATCGTTTTCTTTTTGTATAACAACAGATAAATAGTAAATTTCATTAAACAATAACGTAATTAAAAATAACAGTAAGGGCCTCTTTCTTAATTCATTTAGAATACGTATGCTTCTTTAAAACATTTTATTAAATTATTTTACAGTTTTTATTTTGAGAAAAAAAATGCACATTGAACATTCATAAGACAATGGTATATTTCAAACTCAAAAAATCAAATCTAGATGTCGCTGTTAGGTGTCCAGGCTGACTTCTGTCATTTTATTATTTTGGTAAGTTATTGCAACTTCAGAAACTTTTGTAACATGTAAACAAACAAAAGATTAAACCCCCATAATGCAGATTGCGCCATCTTTCATAACTAAAAGAAACGAGGACCCTGAAAATTCCATTAATTTCAGCAACAAATAATCTCAAATCATCTTAAGCAGTTGTTGTTAAGGTAACTTATTTAACTTCTAACTGTTAACAATTTGGTAGAGTTTACAAGAGTTTTGATTGGTGGAATCTATAATCGTCTCAGACCAAACTAGACATATACAATTGACGTGTAGAATAAGAAGAGACGGAAATATACAAAACCCGCAGGAGTGAAAGAGTAAAAGAAAATATATTCTGTTCCTTAGTTTGGATCCAACCATACCCTTTCATTTTGGTAGTACACACATCAAAAGTGTCTAGGGATCAAGAACATTTCTAATTTATTTAAATCAAATCTAATCTTCTGGACTGGTCTCCTACCTAATTCCCCATGCCTGTATCAATGACTTATCACCACATTTTGAATAAATTATGAATGAATTAAGTTTTTGTAAAATATATTCTTTATTGCAATCTTTCTTAAAATGTACTGATCCCTAGACACTTTTGATGTGTGCCACGCGACTTGCAAGTCTGCGTTTGGCCTGAGTTCGTATTGCTTTTTTCCCTTATATCTGTGATTTCTTTGTCAGTTTGTCCAAACATTACTATACCTATTGAAAGAAGCCCTTAAACAATCAAAATAATAAAGAGTGTATAACAAAATAGCTGTTTTGTCTTGGACTAGCATCATAATACTTTGAAATAAACGTCACACGCTTATTCAGAGGTAACACTGTAATTTATTTTAAATATCATTAATCTCAACGGAAGAGTTTACTTACAATTAACAATAATGAACAAGTTCACTGAATATTTCACTCGAAATTACATTTATTAAAGGTAATTTACACTGGATGAGTTTCTCGCATGCTCGAAATGCGATAATCGAAAGGTGAGCTCGAAAAATGACACGCGAAAAGTGACACTCGAAAAGTGACTCTCGAAAAGTGACACTCGAAAGATGAACTCGCCAGGCGAATCTCGCCTTACTACGTTCACACAGGAGATAGTGTCAAAAACTCGCCTGTGATAGTCAAATGCGAGTTTTGAAAGGCGAGTTTCTCTCCATAAGAGTCTCGCATTGTTTGTTTACTCTAAGCAATTTTTATGTCTCGTTATTGACACGGTTCCGGTTTCTTAACAGGCAAACACATTTCATCACCTTTCGAGTACTATAATCGTACGTATTGTTTAGAAGTGTCGAGATTTCTCTCGCCTTTCGAGTCTCGCCCGTTCGAGTCGAGAATATCTCCCTGTCTAAATGGCTCTTTAGATTATTTAGAAAAAAATCGACCACGATAATGATCGAATAGAAAATCGTAGACACTTTTAGACCTACTTCGGAAGTGTATTACTTTTTTTTTTAAATATAGAATTCGTAAAGTACAATACTAGATCACAGTCTATGTAAATAATACAATAATTAGTTAAACATTTATCTACATTTCATTTTTATTTTATTTTTTTTAATTAGGAAACGATTGACCGCCAAGAAGACGCCTTGATACATCATTAATTAAATACCTATGGTAATTGATTTAGATGAAATCGTTAGTAATAAAATACACACGAATAAATGGAATTATATTACAAAAAGAAAAAACAAAACTTATTATCAAGACAATATTTCACAACTTTAGATTAAGACACTGGCTATCATCATATTCCATTGAAAGAAGAACGTCACAATATAGCAACATTCATTTGAATTCTAAGCTAAAGATAGTTATATTTTTAAACCATTTGGGCTTAAAATTGCACCAAAGTACATAGCAACTATTATTTTTAGTATTAATTTTTGGCTCAGATTCCACTTCTACGAGCTGCTACGGTTAATTAACCCTTTACCAGGCAGAGGGAATATAGATCCCACTTAATTTTGAACCTTAGTTCGTTGCAATACAGTCTAAAATCAACGAATTTCAAACAAGCCTTCTGCCTGTTACAGGGTTAACATTTCCAACAAAAGGATCGCTTTATTTCCAACGCTTATCTTATAGCATAGCAATTCCATTGGTGGATATCGGACATAGCTATCTCAACTCAAGTGGAACTGCAACCTTATTGGAATGTTTTAAAACTTCAGTGAACATACCACAACTACATAGAAAATGTTCTATTTACGACAGTATTTTCACAATATTAGTAAATGGAATGCGAAGTCAATCGATCGATTTGGACGGTTTGATTCTGTCCGCTTTCTCTGTATTGCTCTGGCTACTCCTGTGGAAGAAAAACATTATTCACATTAAATGTTAATAAAACTAATGCTAGCTCAGATTCTTTGCAATATGGCGTACTATTACGCAAGCACCAAAATATTGTTACCTACAATATTTTGGTGCCTTTCCCCTTTCCTTTCAGGGTTCAAGTTTGATTCCTAATTGTTACCACATATATTTAAGACCCTATGTACAACATGAGTGCAATATAAGAATAAATAAATAAATCAAATAAATAAATAAATATTTATGTGCATACAAGTTGCAAGCTCAACAAATCGATAGTCTCTATTAAGAAAGTCGGATCTACAAAACGTAACATATTCAGGAGAGAAGATAGTTTTGGATATTAAAACTAAACTACTTGTGGTAC